>JAHZMV010001402.1:0-21346 GCA_027743765.1 Coecobrya sp. COE2 | reverse complement strand
TGTTGCACATACTGAATGAAATATTTAATTAGAGGTGGATAGTATACTTTCAGACTTTAGCACTTATACTCAGGAAAGTGTCAATAAAGACATGCCATTTAATATATCCGCTTTCGGGTTCTACCAGGTTGCATCAAACTTTTTACTAACAAGTTAAATTAAGTTATTATTCTCATTAAAACACATAATTCCCTTCCAGACCTTATGTCTCTCTTTGTCACAAGCGCTATTTCTCTACATCACTTATTCTGTCTAGTTTTTTTAACATAACTGCACACACACACGATCCATTTGCCAAACATAAATAAGGCGGAAATGCAAGCTTAAGTTTCAATTTTCCTCAACTCCCTGCTCAAGCTTTTATGTTTTTCCATTATCACCGAATGAAATTTTAATGTAGCTACACTTGACGTTTGAAAGAAATCTCTCATTTTTCTCAGTATTTTCAGCAAACATTGTAAATGTAAATACGCACCTTGCTTCCCACTATTTACCCATAAAATGTTTAAAGAAGCAGAGGAAGTTTATAGTGCTTCCCTCTTTTCGCTGAATTAGAAGTGATTTTTTTCTTTATAAAAAGCATACAAAGTGACTTATTGCAAACACAAAACATAGCGAGTAATCAGTAATCTTTGCATGGATACATGAGTGCTTGTGCATACACGCGCTCCTTCGTTTGCAGCCGTTCTCCACATATTTTTCTCTCATCATTTCTCCAACCTTGTTGGGGTTGAGGAAGAGGATACGGTGTGTGGTGTGTATATGTGAGAGTAGTGCTGCGCTGCTGCTGCTGGGTTGCATTAAATCTCTGTTAAAGACTTACACATGAGGATGATGACGATGATGATGATGCGAACTGCTAATACCATCATAATAGTTTCCTTTTCCTTTCCTTTTTTTCAATCCGCTTAAGTCAGATTAACTCTTGATGATGATGTTCACTATTCACTGCTAGTACTACTGCTATACCACTACTCAGATCATGATCATCAGTGTAGTCGTCGTCGTTACGAAAAGATTTATAATCTTGTTACACACAATCATTCTCTCTTTGTATTCTACTCTCTGTCCAAAAGAAGCAAACTTATAATACTACTACCCGTCCTCATCACATACATAATAATCATCATCATGGCTATTTTTATGTAACCTGGTGGTCGGTCGGATAAATACTTACATTTTTTTCAAATGTCCACCTCAATTTTGTCTGACAGGTCATTTTTCCTTTCTTCTTTCCGCCAGCAAAAATCCTTTTATCGTAATAACTGTCAACGTCAACGTGTGCTTTCATTTAGACGTGAAACTAGAGAGAATACAGCATATTTTGTTTTGAAATCCAGTTCCGCGGAAAAAAATAAAAGCACATATCATTTAACCCTTTCCACCATTTTACCGCTACTTTTGGGATGATAGGGTTAAGCAGAAGTGGCAAGCGAAAGTAAAATTAATGTTTGCTGCTTGACTGCGTATTCAATAAAAAGCGCTATAACAATTTTCCATTTTTCCTGACATCGGTTTATCTCCAGCCAAAAATTCGTGCACATGTGCCAAAGTATTTAAGTACCTTGCAGAAAAGTAAACAAGGTTGGAGAGTGAGAGAGAGGGAGAAGGGAAACGTTTTTTATTTAAAATAAAGTAATGATAATCATAACTGTAATAATAATAATAATTTTCATTGCTTGGAAAACGCTCCAAATCCCAGGCACGTTCGTTCTTGGTGGTGAAAGTGGTCGTGGTGGTACAGAGGCTCTACAGAAAACTATAGAATGCTTGCTCAAAGTTTCTATTTCTATCAATATAACATGTGTGTCTGCTGCTGTGCACTTTTGTGTATTGTATTTCTACCTGGGTGTGTGTGCATGTGTGTAATTGTATGCTGGCTTGGTGTTCTACTTTTTATTTTATTTTTCCTCCCTTCTCCACTCCACACACACACACATACAAAATGTATCGTCTACTACCTTTATTATTAGCATCTGGTGTTGCCTATACAAGAAGGAAAGAAGGAAAAAAGAAATAGAAGGAAAGATGTAGGAGCAGAGGTGGTGTTGGCAGTAGTAGCGGTGGGCTCTAAAGTTTCTAGTGGTAGACTAGACTGCTACGCTTTCTCTCTACATTTCCCCTCGTTCTCGCTTCCAGTTTATTATTTGCCTTTGCTTTCTTTTCCTGCTTGGCTGTATGATGCCCCTGCGTTTGCATAAATGCATAATGGATTAGGGCACGGCACTGTGGCATGGCTTGCCTTTATTGCAATCAAATCGCTCACTTTCTCCTTTTTACTTTTCCCATCTCTCATCATCATCATCATCTCCGTCATCATACACTTCCAGCCTCAGTGAGAGAGAGAGAGAGAGCTGCAGCAAGAAAAAAATACAGGAATAAGTGCTAGAGAAAGTATATGCGTATGAATGAATGGATTTATATTCTTCGTCGTTTTCCTCTCATTCCTCCTTTCAAACCCTTATGACTCTCCTCATTGCTAGATGGATTACACTGCCTCCAGCTATTTGTCTTTTTCATTCCCAAACAAAATCGTTATCGTGACGACGACTACAACGACAACGCACGACTATCGAGAACAAGATAACGCATGAAGAAGAACATGAACACGTATCCTTCCTCTATATACCAATAAAAAATATGCTGTCCTGGTGAGAATTATTATGAAATAAACATAATTTCAAGACATTCGTAAAGGCACTCGTAAAGCATTAGGAATAAGTAGTAAGTTAGCTTCCGTTAATCAAGAGTTTCCACACCGAGAGAAAATATCCGTTCTTGCAAGTGAGTACATGACACGGTACGTAAACCGCATCAAAACACACCAACTACACACGTTAAACCCTACAATTACTAGTGTTTTCTCTCTCGACATTCCATTGTATCGTCTGTACAACAAGCAGTCTGAGTGAAAAGGGAGAAAGTGAAGCCAAACAAAAAAAGGAAATATAGGATATCACAAAGGAGAAAAGTGGAGATAGAGAGAAAATGTATAAGCCAGCTCGTATTTCCCAATTCTCTACTAACTCTTCCTGCTTGTCTTTCTTTCCTGCTGCTGTTGTTTCATACGCGCGGATTCTACGAATATCGTTCCCTTATGGATACCATGACTGCTTACCAAAACATGCCACACGATATAGAAGCCAAGTAGTGAACAGATTTATTTTTTAGATTCTTTCTCTCTCTCTCTCAACTGCTCTTCCATACTTTCTCCTTGTTATCCGATACTTACAGGAAATAACGTGAAAAGTGTCTGTATTATTTTTGAGACCACTACTTCTACTTGCAATAGTCCACAAGCTTCTTCCTTGACTACATCTAAAGCAGGAGCAGCAGTAGTGGCTTCCGTTATTTCTCCCCACTGTATAGCCCACTTTCTCGGCACGATTATTATTAGTGGAACAACTGCAGGCAGTTATACACACGTAACCGTAATATTATGCATGTATATTACCACCACGTGTGGGAGTTTGGGAGACAGAATCCTAATACACTAGAAGATTTCTTCTTTCTCTCTCTGTGATGTCATACCATTAAACTTGGGACGGGGAGAATATTATGTGTACTCTGTTTTATGTTATTGCCTTCTTCCTTTCGTTTTTCGTATATTTAATTTTTCTTTCTCCGAGAGAGAAAGTTATACGTTCCGCTTCTGCAGACAAGATTTTTTAACGGTTTTTGTTCAGGTGAAACTTGCTAGACGACGAGCACGACAAGATGGATGATAGAAGAGGAAGAAGAAGCATCAGAAGAAAAAAAATACCGCAATCCTTTCGGCAGTCACCATATGTTTACGGATGATCATGTTGATGATGATCATGTTGTTGCCAGTGATGCTGCTGCTGCTGCTACCACTGCAATATCATCATGATGATCATCTTCTTGTGTTCTTCTTCGACATGAAATTTGTACTATAAGAGCGGTGAGGTGGTGGTGTGCAGCTATGATGAGGTGAGATGAAATGCGATGCGGTTACATTTTACTGCTGTTGGCTCTATCGCCAGGCTTCCACTAAAACAACAAAATATTACCAAGGTTTCCCAGTAGTCGTGGCGGTGGTTGTGAAGTGAAGGCATAATAATATCTGTGAACACGACGATGACTACATCGGAACGCTGCTTACTACACACAGAATGTTGTAGTATTAACGTATTTGTGTGTGAGAGAGAAAAAAACGGGAATTACGGAGACGGATGGAGTTAGCTAACAGTAAAGCTTTCCTCTAACACTCTATATGACATGAAAGAGTTATAGGGTCAGACAGAATAATAATAACCGGTTGTTGTGTGATCTTGCTGGAAGTTGAATGTTATGAGCGTGTACAACATACAAAAGGGATTAGTCAACTTTTTATGGGTCTCCATATAATATAGATGGGAAAAGTACTGGGCGGATTCAATGGGAAAGACATGGCATGATTGCAAAAGGCAGCGAGAGAGAAAAAGCAGAGAGCCAGCAGATAGGTAGCAAAAGCATATAAGTATGAAATATTATGCATACTCGATCCATTGAATATAGCCTTGGATGTTTGCTTGCTGGGCAGGCAGTGGAGGCTCCAAACTGTCTGCGGAGACGGAATTGATGAGCATGCTAATAACATGTGTGGGTTGATGATCGTTGATGGTGTGTTGTACGTGGCTCGTAGTAGCTGCTCAATTTTTTTACACGGATGGGTGATTGCCTTGCCGTGAACGTGACGGGGAGAGAGGTGCTAGATAGATGTGAATTGTTTCGGGTGAGATATGGGATCAAAAAATTCGAGCGTGTAAATAGAACCATAACAACGGATGGGCATGGCGACGGCTTTTTGGGGTTGGTGATAGAGAAAACAAGGTTTGTTTAATTATAGGGCATGACTTCCGCCGCTGAAAATGATTGTATGCTATTAAGTGAGCCGCCTTTTGTGTTGTACGTGGCTCGTAGTAGCTGCTCAATTTTTTTACGCGGATGGGTGATTGCCTTGCCGTGAACGTGACGGGGAGAGAGGTGCTAGATAGATGTGAATTGTTTCGGGTGAGATATGGGATCAAAAAAATCGAGCGTGTAAATAGAAGCATAACAACGGATGGGCATGGTGACGGCTTTTTGGGATCGGTGATAGAGAAAACAAGGTTTGTTTAATTATAGGGCATGACTTCCGCCGCTGAAAATGATTGTATGCTATTAAGTGAGCCGCCTTTAATAATGTGAACAAATATTATGCTTGCGCTATGTACTTTTGGGGATGGATAATTGAAGTACAAGTTGTTAAGAAAATTAACTGCGGAAGTGACGAATAAGTTGATAATGATATATGACGTCCGGATACTATATCCGCTTGTTTGCACTTGGCGAAGAATGGCTGGTGTGTAAATACGTACGTGGTATACGTGAATAACTAGAAGAGGGAAGGTAAATATTTAATTACGACTTACCTTTTGGAAGACATAAGAAGTAGGCCAACAACGTGAAAAGGGTCCGGGCTCCACTGGAAATCATCACCATTGCACTTTCCCTTACAAGGAGGAAGAAGAATTGGTACACCCGGAGGATAAGGAGTTTTAAGAAATAGGGAGCGAAAAATTGAAAGTAATGACAAGACTAGGGCGGGATAATTTGGTCTTGGAAAGGCAAAAAATATTCAGAAATCTAAGTAGATTTAAAGGTGGAAATGAGAAAGGTAAAAATGAACAAATGATGTGGGGAGGGAAAGTAGATGTGGATGAAGTTGGCAATGGTTTTCCAGGCGCGGTAAAGTTTGAAAACGCCTGCTACAAGATTCCAGATGCCAGTGAAAGTTGTAGTGGTGGTGTTGCCTTGCCAGTGAAAACAAATTTCTTGTGGAGTAAAGTCGGAGCTTAATTTCTCACATTGATTTCTATTGTTCTGACATTGTTGCGCTTAATTTGAGCTGTCACTGCTTGATCAAATTTACGACGGTGTGCGTAGAGCTTTTGCTTCTAACAAGCGAGAGAAAACTCACTCTAATTAATATTGTCCGCAGGCAAATCTGTCAGGGAATTGGCTACCCATTACCGTTGTGTAACCGTAAAGAGCTGGCGTGAATTTTTGCATATTTTTAAAGCACCCTCAAGAAGTCAGTCAGTGAAAGTTACAAGTATTCATTTGACATTTTCATGTGTGCTCCATGTACATATTATTAAGTTTACGATGGTTGGTGTGTTCACTTGAATTGGTTTAATGTTGGTGAAAGCCAATTTAAAGATGGTAAAATTAGAAGGATAAGAGATACAAAAAAGAGTTCAATGAGGATGATGGGGAAGCTGTCTTTTTACTTTCCAGAGTCGATCTATCCGACGAAGTACTTTAGCTACATTGGTTATAGAAATTGAATGAAGAGCACACTTACTTAGTCATGTCTCGAGAAAGGCAATAGGAGAGGAGTAAGTGGACTTGGCACTAATGTTACTTGCCACAAATGTATGAGGATCGTACACGAAGAAGAGAGAAAACATTATCGGACTCTGAAGTGGTAGTAAAGGAAAAGGAGAAAGTGTAGGAGAAGGTGGAGGCATGACGGGAATTATTATTACCCTTTTGCTCCTATCCTACAAGAGAACCAGTTGATTTAGTAATGCTTCAAAGCGAAAGTGAAAGTAAAAACTACAGAGATTTTCTCTCTCCTCTAAAAAGATATTATTTCCCCCAAAGAGAGGCTCTAGCGGTTTGTGTCCATATCGAAGCAACTATGTATATGTATCGGGGGCGAGGAGAATAAAAAAAGTTTTATACTCTGGCGGTGATAAACAAAACTAAAGTACAAGAATTGAAGCTGGTGATCTGCTGAGTAATGCCCGTTTTTTCTCTTTTACACAATATAATTTTGAAACGTCTGTCAATTTAATTTATCTCCATACAGCGAATAAACACGCTTCCTCCGCAGTTCAAATTTCATTTTGGCTCCTGTGTTGTTGCTCCTCTGCGAATGCTTCCCCGTCGTGTAAATCAGAGTAGGGCCTGACAGCAGAGGAAAAAAGGAAATTTGATCTTGTTTACAAGATTGAATTTTTACCTTGCTACAGGAGTGATGATAGTAGTCTTTTGCTTGACGTTATACTTCGCTCTTCACTTTGCATATATTATACAATTTCCTCCCTCCTACCTTGCTATTCAAAAAGGTAAAAATATGGATTCTGTAGTAAAAGTAGCATTGTTAGTGTGTGCATAGAGAAAAATGAGAGAAAGTGGAAGGAAAGAAAGTCGCCTCTTTAGCTTACGCAAGAAAGGACTGAGAACAGAAGTGTATACATATATCTGAAGATATGCCAAGAAAGGAAAGTCCTGCTTTCACTTTGATTGTGGTGCACAGCTATATGTTTATTGCTCCAAACACGACAGCAGTCCACAAGTTTTGAAAATTTGATAAACTTAAGTATGCTTTGTGTCAACCGTGTCAACTGATATTACCCATACTTGCAAAAAATCTAAATCCCTAATTAAAATATTTACTAGAGGTTTAAATGTAAAACCAAGTGGATGATTCACGCTTCATTAATTTAATGATCATTCTAGTCCTTGTCCATCTTTTCAAAGTTTGTACTGACTGCCAGCATATTATCCCCAATCAACAGTTTGGCTCCTTTCCGATATATATAATTATAGAAACAAGTCTCCGGACACGTTTCACAACACTTGAGTAATTGTAGTAATTAAAACAAACCACTGATCAAATTTCATGTAGCGCGGCCGCAGCTCCAAAAACTGAGATTCAGTCACACCATCGTTTTCCAGAGCTTAATTGAATTGATTTTTACTTTCACTGCAACTAGTGTAGTTTTTGAAAATGTCATGGTTCTCTCCAGTTTCATGCACACTCCACACGTCCAAATAACACAATTAAATTACAGTATTTTCCCTAACCCTTGTCCCTCCTCCTTGTTATCGACTTTCTCCCTACTCTACCGAGTAAATAATTATCCGTCTGTTATTATATATTCCCACGCACTGTATATTAGACACGCCACACTGAATCACCATTTATTGGACAAGTTTTCATGGGAAACGGTAACAAGCCCAAGTCCGTTTTTCCGCAAGTCAGCTTCCTGCATTCCATTCTCCTCACTCGACTGGAGTTGCAATTTTCCTAATAATGTTTCAATCCCGTTTGTAAATATATTGGCTGGAAATTGTGTTGTGTGTTGCGGTAAGAGGGAGAAAGTAGTAAAATACGTTGCCTTCTATTGTTACTATTTTTCGTTGCCCTCTCTATCTGCCTTTTCGCTCGCTCCCTCAGCTCTACTTTTTTTGCTTTCACTGCTGTACCTGTATGTGTGCACGAGAGTATACTCTCTCTGTGGAAACTCTGCCAGCGAGCGAGCAGCACAAGTTGTTCTTGCAGAATGAGAGAAGCAGCAAACAATTTTTCTTTCATGGATCAGATCATGATCATCCTGAGAGGAGTCTCATCTGAAAAATACACATAGACACATTGTAGTGTAAAGAGACTCACCACCACATCACACACATACACACATGCAACTCTCATCGACTCTCTTGTATTGCAATACATCCAGCATAACATTTTCTTATGCTGTGTGTGCTAGACGGAAACTCACTTCTACAAGTACACACACACGAAACGTGGAGAAAGCATTCTCTGATCTTGCTTGTTTTTCAGTTCTGCTTTTCTCAAGCGACACCCTGCTCGTCGGATCCTTCCGTGCAATGATTTCCCTGTACCGACCAGGCTCACTATATGAGAATCGATCTACACCAAATATATAAGGCTCCTCCCAGCAAGCTACCCAGGACTCTGCCCTACTGGGGCACACATGTACATCTCTTCCAGGCATTTTAGAAATACACCGCACACAATCCATAACCCTGTGCGAAGAGCACATAGCACAATAATATCCTACATAAATAACAGCCTAGTATATCCAGAGTATTTTCCATTTTTCACTATACTCCTCAGCATCCTTTGCTTTCTCCTTTTCCCGTAGTCATCCTGCTCCACTTCTTTCTCCCATCCAAGTCGTCCCTGCTTGCTGAAACTCTATATAGCCTTCTATGCTTTCCAGTCTTTGCTGCCCGGCAAGTGCTGTTGCAAGCCAGCAAAAAATAAATGCTCAAGCAAAATCTGACTTCATCTCAAAAAATTTTGCTCCCGTCTCCCTTCTCCCTCCATATATGACATATAGTACGTAGACACACTAACCAGCTTTCTCCTTCCACCCGAGATCTGCATTTATTACCCTGCTATTTTCCATCCACACCAAGAAATTCTCATACTGCTGCTCGTTTGCTGCTGCTGTTGCTGCTTGCGCTTGTACTCGCGGGGTCCTTCATCTTGCTTGCCAAATTTTTTTTTCTACATCTACTTGCTTGCTCGCCGTCTTTCTCTCTGCTAGCAATTGCAATCGCGAGAGTAAAAGCAGAGGAATATGTGTATATAGACAAGAAACACTGATGGCAAAGGCGCTACTATAACATTTTACACTTTCTCTATATATTATAACAGTATAGGCATATCTTGGAGAGGTTTCCTGTTGAAATGGGTCCTCATCTCAAAAAATGTGTATACTTTATACATCAATTTTAAAAGCACCATCAACTTTCTCCCAGCAGCATGATATACAAGCAAGCTGCTTGTACACATTTAAATGAAAGAAAATACTTGTGCTTACTCCACAAGAACGTCTTGTGCTTGCCCTCCTACTTCTCTTTCCCGAAAGATTCTTTTTTTTTGTTTTTCTTTGGAAAGGAGGAGAACACACTATATACGTATAGATAGTCTTAAAGCTGGTGTAATTGAAAGGCATGGGAAAGCACTACCTCCACCACCACTACTACTACTACTGTTCACAGGAATATTGCTACTTTTAGCATGTGGATAAATGCAGCCGCAAAAGAAAATATACATATAATTTTTAGCCGTATATAACTGCCTTCCCGGAATTCACTCATACTTTTTATCCAACTTTCTCCATTGTTTTTCTAGCAATGCTTCGATTTCTTCTCTATGTATGTTTTTGCCTTTCTCCCCTTATAATCCTTTTTTGTGCATGCTTTTTTTTAGCTTGACTGTGTGTGTGTGTGTGTGCATAACTGCTTTGCTTGCTTACTTACTTGCCTCATCACCATACAATGCCAGATGTGCTTCCCATAATATTATCCCTTTTAATGTGTTCCCCTTCTCAATGGCTTTCTATTCAGCTTTACTCTCTCTCCGAAGCGAAAACGAGTATATATAGCAGAACAATGGAATATTATGCAAGTTTTTTCTCTCTTCTCATCTTGATTAAAACGTATTATGTAACACACTCATAGTACTCTTTATTCCCATGAAGCTTGCCAATTTAATTTCGCAGAAGGAAATCTTGAAATACTGTTTTCCAAATATTTCTATAAAATTTTAATCAATGCCATTCGCCATGTCACCATGGAAAATTTAATCAATCCTGAAAAAGCAAAAAAATACGTATTGTGCATTTTTCTCAGAAGGAAGAATCCACTCATTGTAAGTGTGAAAACAATAAACTGAAGGGTTGGCTTTTCCTAAGAAAATCCTAATGGCCTTTTCAAGGTACTGAAAAATTCATTTCTAGGAACGATTCAAGCCTGAGAAGAAGCGAGAAGACATTCCCGACAACATTCTGATGATGACACGATTTCTGAAAAGGATTATTTGTGTAAGAGATACTTATATTATGTACTTTCATATTTTTTATACAGGATGCAGGCATAGCGGGACTTGTTCAACTGAGCTTCCGCCATCTGCCTCTTGTGAGTAGGATGATGATGGGAATTACGTTGTTATACTTGCTACTCTGCTACTGAGAAACTCACTTGATGCAAAACGGAGAAAGGAAGTGAAAGTGTATAATGTCTGCTTGTGCTGCTACTGGTGTGTGAAGTGTCCAAAAGATTATGTGCAATGACCTCCCACGCATTTCTCTACTTGATTGTCTTACTTATGCAAACCTTGTTCGTATATGGATAATGAAAATTCGTTATTGTATCATCCTGGCAGATCTGCTCATACGTCACGCGAATGTCTGCTGCTCCTCATCTTTTGTCCGGATGGATTAAAAAAGAGTATAAAAGTACCTATTTCATCATGCTCTCGTTTCAATATAAAATGGAAAATATACACTAGGTAGATTGAAAAAATCCAAGAAATTCCCAAGTGAACTTGGTACTTCCACACGCACACAGGAGGCGATTCAAACTTTTGGTGGCTTTCATTTTTACAGTTCATTTCTCAAGGATTCGTCAACCCCCACGGCGCTGGTCTGAATCTGTGGAATTCGTTATTTTAATCCATTAGTTTTAAACATTTAAACAGTCAACCTACAAAAAACATTCATTCCAATTCCATTTGACTTCATTTTGCATGCATTCAACGTAAAAGATGGCTATCCGAAAAAATAAAACTGGATAATTGGAAAATATGCTCAATTTTTTATTACAAGGATACGATGGCATAAAATTTTTACACGTAGTTGTAACTTTTAATATTGCATTGCCTACTGATAACTTTATTCCTTTCATTTCATATGTATGCACTGTGGTGTGTGTCCTTAGTGTTGACAGTTGACAAATTGAAATTGAGTGAACAACAGGAAAAGTACATAAGAAACAATAGCAGGCTGTGGCCACAGTGGAACAAAAAGAGTGAGGGATATGAAACAAGGAGTGAGAGATGTTGTTGAAAGGAGTGAAAGAAAACGAAGGCTTTTGTGTGTATCCCATGCTTAGTTTGTTTTCTCCAGCCCTTTTTGCACAAAATGTATCTCTCTAAGAACTTTGAAATGCTGTGCACATCTAGTTTCTTGTAAAACTTGTACATTTTGCTAAATAATATACTTGTTTACAGCGATTATACTCCTATAGATTCTAGGAAGAAAGTTAGTTGGTAACTACATAAGTAATACCTTGCGTGGTATTTTTTTCTCTTTCCTCACACAATTCTCATTGATTGCGTTTTCTTTTTTCCTTTTATTCACCTATCCAGCCAAAGCAACCAACTAACTTGGGTTTCTCTTGTTCTTATGCTCTTGTTAACCGCCCTTCCTTTGTACTGATTTTGGTAAAGTAAGCAAGCTAAAATTCTAAAGACGCTCCTCCGGAGGTCACAAAAACAAAAGGAAACACCACACTATACATACTATGGTGATGTAGCTTGTTTCCGAGAACTATACGACACAAAATGTAAAAGGTCTATGGTCCACTTTTTATCGTGTCCACTTCTACTACTAACAAGAAATTTGTAGAAAGCATATCTGTGGTTTTTATTCCACTGGCGTACCATTTTCTCCGCCAAAAACAGATGGTAACGATCTCTTTTTTTTACAAAAACTTTTCTCTAATCTTGTATATTTCTCCTAGACATTTTAGCGTCGTGTGTTCCAATAACCGTATGTTTTAATCACCACACGTATATAGCTCTTCGTGACAAATGGAATATCAGCGTTATATGAAACCCAGCTCATCTTTTGCACTAGTAAAAAATATAGAATAGTCTTTTCATGATAACTTCTAATATAGCATGTAGCTCATTGTCAGAAAAACGTGTTTAGCATATCTCTTCATAAACCCAAATCCAAAACTATGAAATGGACGGCAAAATTTATAAAGGCTACACTCTGTTGATTGTTGGTTATTGTAGCAATTTTTAAATGACCATGGTAATTCAGCTCTCAGGTAAATCTCAAATGAACTCAACTGAACTCTTCCACTGAGTTAGTATGTTTTCCAATCCTGTTTAAAATGATACATGCAGACTCTGCAGTACACATTTTTGGTAAGTTTGCATGATCCAACTTTCTCTTCCCTGCTAACTCACTCTTCCGGAGAACATCTCAATTTGAAATAGGAAAAGGGATCCAAGCAGCAGCTCTGCAGATTCATTCTCCTCACATCCCACAAGAGTGCTATCCCTGCCAACTGGAGAAAACTAGTGTTGCATGTCGTCTCGAGAGAAGCCAAGTACCCAACTACTTTTATGGCACTAGAGAGAGCCCCGTAAATCGAATGTGTTTTCATGCTCAGCTCAACACAATCTCTCTCACATTTCCCCACAGAGGGTTCAATCCCTACGGAAGCGAGTCTAAGCTGCTGTAAAACGGTAAAGGTCATCAAACATAATAACATAATATTCTTGAACGAGAAAAGAATAAAGTCTCCAAAATACACTAATTTGGCAGCTTATGCCTGTAAATAACGACAACTGTCATATTTTCACATGAGTGGTCAATTCCACTACTCTCTTGGGCAGGACAGTCATCCTATTTGTTACTAAGGTATATATCCTTCCTGCTCGTAATAAATTGTTGAGGGTGCTGCTTATATTGTCGTATGATGAAATAATCTGTGTGCAAACTCACTTGTTTCGTCGAATGACCCACCAATAAAATGGCACCCATGCTGATATTCTCCATGTCTTCGTATTCATTATCCTTGGTAAACTAACAACTTTCACCAAAAGTTTATTTATGGCGCTCATTTCGCGTTACGATCACGCTGTAAAATATTTGTAATACTTTGTGTAACCTATTGCTCTTGTATACCGTATCCGTATGCCACACAGCCACAACACACCTTCTCTCAACACTTCTTCATTCCAGCAGCTAATATGTATAGCTGCTTGATACGATACACAATGGAACAACTTTGCTTTCTTTTTTATAACTTGTTTTGGCTGTTCAAGTGGCGGTGGTGTGGTCCTACTACAAAACACTTTTAGTCCCTCTCTTAAATGCTGGCTCTATTTGGCCGTAAATCTTAATTATTGCATCAGGGGAGCCCGTTACACAGTGGCTGTTTAAGTGGCGGTTGTGTGGTCCTACTACAAAACACTTTTAGTCCCTCTCTTAAATGCTGGCTCTATTTGGCCGTAAATCTTAATTATTGCATCAGGGGAGCCCGTTACACAGATTTTAATTACTTGTAATGACGCCACTAAAACAGAACAGGACCCGAATATAAAATACAATAGCAAATGCATACACAACAGCCATCCAGGTAGAATAAAGTTTGTTGATACACACACACAAAAGTACTCACATGGTTTATTTATTTTGTACTCGGAAATGGAGAAAAGTTATACGCAATGTGCTATGAACCAAAAGGTTTTTCCACAATATCGTATAAAAACAAAGTGCAATTTAATTTCCAGCACATTCTGGAGAAACCATAGTAGAAATACTTTCTCCGTGTTCATCGATATAAAGATAGTGTGATGTTTCGCGTGACTACAAGTATTAGAAATGGGAAAGCGAGCATTTTTGTTCATTGAGTTTTTGATAATACTTGTGTACTTTAAAAAAAATAGCCTGTAATGAGGTCGATCCCAGAATAAAAGCAAACTGACTACATACATACATATTTATTATATTATGTTACGGAGATGGGGTTTACAAAATGGCATTGTGCGTAGTCCAAGTACGCTCATCATTGAAAACGATTACTCAAGTGGCGGATGAAAATAAAACTCTTGTTGATCAGGTTATTTGGAAAAGTAGGATGAAAAACTCGGGCTACTTTCCCTACTGAATAGAAGAATTAGCAGGAAGATTTTCAAAAGGCGGGATAGCTCACTCACCATACATAAATCTGAATAAAATGATGGATCCAAAATAACTAAATAACCAACTCAGTTGATGAAAAGTAGCTCTTGAGTTTCCCGTTTTTGGAGTAGGTACTTTGAAATGGGCAATGCATGGATGGATGGATGGATGGATGAGAAATGCATGAAACGTTTGCTCATGTTGGGTAACGGGTACTCATTAGCTACGAAAATTTCCACTCTCAGCTCAACGAGATCTACTACTATAGCGCAGTTCACGGAACATGTTGTTTGCTTGATTAGATTTGTAATGGGAATGGGAGAAGAGGAAAATGAGGAGAGAAAAATGATGATGATGCTGATAGCTTGACAAACTACACATATTATTCATAAGTGATTTCCGCTTCTAGCTAGAGCGCAATTTCAGGTAATAATTTCCTTGTTAAGCTGCTTTTCATTTGAAAACTGTGCCTACTGGTATCCTTGCAAGTTATGTTTTAAACCCGCTAAATAATGTTTGTTTCTATCTTTAGCTTTAATAATTACATACATATACGTAAAATATATGCTTGTTAGTTATAAACATCTGCTTCAAGGAATTACGGGAAAATGTAAGCAAATTATGAATGCTGGATAGTAAAGTCTAAAGGGAAAAGGTGTAGGTGTAGTAGATAAGGTCAATTGGAAAATCTCGGAGATTCTAGGAAAACACGTCTGAAATCTGGATTATAATGATGGTTTGCCGTAACAGACTAGTCACGTCTGTTGTTAATGAGGAAGTTAGCGATAATGTAAAATATGAGTAATTAGGGAAATGAATAACACTGGAAGAGCTGTTGGACTGAATCATTTGAAGTGGCAGACATGCTGCGGTTTAGTGAAAATCACGTATGTATGACTTGCAGGACATGATCGTCTAACTTTGAACTTGTACCGTTTCATTGCTAGTAAAAATAAATTTACTTGATGTAACTAATTATTGTTTCAATGAGTATGAAGCATCATAATAGATTAATTAAATTAAAACACAAATCTTACAAACAAATCAGGTTTCAACTAAATTAATCCAAAGCAAAAAATAAATTAGGAATGAAATGATTGTTTTATAGATCCAATTGTAATCAATACTCGTCATGATTTAGATTACAAAGTTGTTATATAATTTGGATAGATACTGACTATATGTTACTATAAATATATATACATGCTTTCAGATTTCACCCAATCGCAGTGACAATTTTCTTTCTGGAACACAATTATGACTGAGACTGAAATTTTAGATGGAGGAAAAGATAATTACTTTTATCTTTAAAAAAAATTACTTGAGAAACTAAAGAAGGAGTAATTAGTGTCAAGAAACGGAGAAACGAGACTGATTGGATTTTATAGCAGCAGGGGTATTTCTATTGGCAACAAGTTTGCTACTGATAAAAAAATGTTGTTTGGGAGCTTTTGACATAAGCCAAATGACATCATCAGCGTAACGAGTGAAGACAGGATTGCCTCGTAATCAGTAAATCCTCAGAGACAAAAGGTATTACTCCAAAGATATTTACAGAGAGAAATAGTCCTATTTCTTTGGTGAAAATACCCCTAATCCCTTTCCTGACATCTGTCATGTACAAAAATCAAGCAACAGTTTTCCTCTCCCAATTAAAGTGGAATTGTGAGAAATATCCAGCAGGCAAATAAATAAGGCCTTTGGAATCGGTTATTAAATTGAATTTGAATGTAGTTACTAAACTTAAATTATCAGAGGAAAAAGGTAGTGAAAGCAAGATATTGCTCAATCTTAGGTTCGGGATAACAGAAGAAACTAACTAGAAAGTAAAAACAAACTTTTCATTAGAGAGGAGCTAGGGAAACTGTCTAGGAAAATCAGTAGGATGCGATAATAATCCATTATGATGACGCTGTTTACACGATGAGAAATATTGGAAAAAAAGGAATATAGCGCGAGAGTAATTTTATTGTTGAAGTCAGCAGATAGCTGCCTGCCTGATGGGAGGAATATTTTTGCCTATTATTTGTTTAGTCGTTATTATCATCGTTGTTGTCTAGCTGGGTTCGTTGTTCTTTCTCTTTTCATTTTTCCAACAAAGTCAGAGTCGGTGTATCGGAAGAGAAAAACTGAGAATTGATAGATGTGTAGTGCTACAGGAGATGGTTTATATGGTGTGTCGTAAAAGTAGTTGATCGTCATGATCTTGTGCTTTCACTCATGAGAGGCGAACGATATATATTTCGCTGTTGATTCTCCCCTTGCTCGTGTTCTCTTCTCTCTCACTCTTTTCGCCAGAAACTTGTAGTCTCTTGTAACGCTTGCGTTGTAGCCTTGAATCGATTATGATTTTGGAGAAAGCGTGTGTACGTGAGTGTGTGTGTCTACGGACCTTCTTCTGTTACACACTCTCTGCTCAAGATGATTCTGTCCGTGTGTGTATATATTCCTCAATAGCTGTTCCTGCTCTTCTGTCGACTCTCTTCTCTAGTACTGCTTTCACTTCATTCACTCACTATTTAATTTTTATATAGATTTAATATAACCAACCTGGAGGGCTGCGAAAAGTGAAAAAGGAACTTTCCTAGAACCCTCTACGCGTACACAAATATGCGTAGGATAGCGAGAGCAAGTCAAAGTACGTTAGTACATGCTTCCGTGATTCCTATGTGTTGCGAGTAAATGCCACCACTTGCATTTTGCTCGCTTTCTCTAGTGGAAGCAGCAGCAACACGAGGAGAAAAAATGTGCGTAGATGTGTGGCTTGTGGGAGCAAACGGAGAATGCTCCAGCTTGGCTTTCTCTTTGTCATGATGAGCTCTGTATAATGTGTGGCAATGTAAGCTTTTTTAAAGAGAAAGAAAAAGAGAAAGTACGACAGCTCTCATTACAGCTTTCATTCTTTTGTTAATAGGACAACCGCCACCACTGCTGCTTCCAAATTAAAAGGGAGAGAATAATATAAAAACGTTTTAAACCATCTAAAAAGATCGGATCGCATACATTACCATGTACATCAGAGGCTATCTCCACCTTTTTGTTTAAATGTTATTGTGTCTTTCAGCAACACTTTAAATTTAACGGGGGAGGGAGTATAGTATATCTATTTGCTAGAGAGAAGCAGGAAAAGTGTTGTTCCATGCTTTCACCCAAAATACCACCAGAGCATACATTTTACTACTTTTTGCTCTATCCCCAAACGATTTTTCATGGGACAAGATGTGTACAGGGAAATCAAAATAAAAGTGCATGAACAAATACTAGCAAACATGCTCACATGGAAGTCACTCATTCGTACAATTTCTATTAGATTACAGTGTCTGTCATCTGTGGCTTGCTATAGAGCAAGGCATCCCTTTCCATCTGCCATAACATTGTTTACTTCCATATTACTTGTGGGACCACAGGGACTCTCACAACCAAAAACTTACGACGACTCTTTTTCTCTCTCCATGGAGCCTGTACAACTGCTCGTACATTGCCCAGGTGAAAAAATCTAGCCCTCTCTCGTTCATCATAAGGCAGAAATAATTGTCAGTCATGTGGACACTGGTACATAGCACACAGCAAAAAATATTGCCATTTTATTTGTGACATCCGCCAACCCAAAATCCTCCTCATCTCTCAATCACCAATTTTATTTCCATTTCTTGAACAAGATAATATAAGCTTCCATCCATCGACTCGAATGCTTGCTGCTTTCATTCATCAGCCCTCTCTCTGTACAAAACTATTAAATTGGAAGACTGTTGCGGGTTGTCATTCTATTCAAAGTGAGATATGCCTTTGTGCAATAAGTTGTTCATTAATACAAACATCCGTCATCATCATCATCCACTTCCTCATCATCTGCTCAATATTGCAATATTTTATTGAGAGAAAAGCGACACACATCAACTTCTGCGATCGTCTCCATTTCAACTTGTGCTAGTGCATGGATTTATATTACGATGCACTCAAGTGTCTCCTTCCTCTCTCCCACACTGCCTCAGCTTCTCTCTCACTATCTCTCGTAGTTGTGTTGCATTCGCAAGGCAGCCGCTGCTATAGTTGTACTACCACTACTAGAGCTCTGTTATCTTTCTGATCATCAGCATCATCATAAAATGTGGTGTATATAATATATTATGTGTATCCTTATGGACGAGTATCTGTTCGGCAGACGAGTAAAGCCAAAGCTGCTAGTGATCTGATGTGTATGTTTCAAATAAAGAGGAAGGGAACACAGAGCAAAGCCAGTCACAATAACTCTCTCCCTCTCGTTTTCCATCCTTTTCCCCTTTCCATCCAGCAGCTTTCTCTCTCTCTCTCTCTTTCTCTCTGTTAATGCTACACAGCGTGGTTCTCTTCTCTAGCAGCAGAGGAGAAAGTTTCACGGGGGAATAAACCAGAATAGCACGCCAACGAGCTTGCACACAGTTTCATTTGGACTCTTCACCTGATCACCACACACACACAACCATCATCACGAACGAACCAATTCTAGTTCTCTCTCCCACCGTCTGTCTCACAACCCGTAAAAACTTTTGTGTGTGTGTTGATGATTTTTTCGCTGTGTAGCTGTGTGGTGGCTGCCTCTTTCATTGTTGTAGAGACACTCCAAGAGTAGCCTTCCACAGATCAGAAAAACGTTCCCTTTTGTGGAACTACGCCGAACTCAAGACAAAGCTGAAGGCTACTACAACAAGTGCGCTGTGGAATATCAGACAAAAATGTGAAAAATGGACAAGTTAGAAATAATTTCAGATGGGGAAAGTATTAACTTTTCGATTGGAATTTTACGTCTGTATTTATAAGTGAACTAGTTTTTAGTTTCGTATAAGGAAAGAGCTTATAAAAAGTTGCCATGTTAGTGAACGACAATGACAATTATGTGACGTGTGATGAAAGGGAGAGAATTTGTTGTCAGGAAGATAAATGATATTTTCCAGTGATGTCGTTTATAGTTTTGTCTGGGTAGGTTTAGGATTATAATTGAACGGATTTCCCCTCTTCTTTCCTTTCGGAACATTTTTTACCGCCCGGTAAGTAAAAGTAAAATATTGAACAGACATGCTGACTAAGTGAGTAATTGAACACACGCGATTTTTGCTTCAAGTAGATCCAGTTTTTCCTTGAAATTCGACACCCTTTTTAATTTGAAATAATTTATGAGTGGACCTATCTTCCAAATTAAATCCAGGTAGTTGGTTAAAGTTGTTACTTTTTTCGTTTTAAAAGGAACATAGTTTTTGTAGACGGCTTGTTCCATCAGTTGAACAAATAAAGTTTTTATTAGACCTGAACATTGGCAAGTAATTGGTTAGTTTCAAAGGTTTTTTGGTTCAGCTTGCCAAATATTTTTGCAACATGAGTGGTTTGATATTGAAAAACGAGTGGGAAAACGTAATCATCTAAAGCGACATAGACACTTTAAAACGCAATGCCATTTTTATGGATGCTAGGACACGTGACTCGATCAGTCACTTTCAACTGATGAGAAAGGACATTGTTTGCTCGTTGACCATGACGAAGTGATCCTGCGTAACAAAAAAGGGTTTGTGATTACTGTAAATTGGATTGAGTAAAAAAAATTCAGTAGAAACGCAGCATTACCGCAATAAAATCATGAAATTGAGGAAAAGATTTGTTGGACGACAATAATGAAAAGGAAAATGAGAGAAAAGCGTTTTCGTAAGTAAAAGAGAGTTGGAACAGGAACAACGACTGCTAGCTATACTACACACATAGTTAGCCTTTGTCCTTTTTCCCGACGTTGTAAGTGAAAACAGCGGAACATGACAATGTAATCACCTACCTCTAACCTATTCACACGAATTCCGGGTTGAATGAGTGTAAGCGGGGAAAGTCGCGAAGGTGACGGTGGGAAATGCCATGTATGCTTCACCAGGCATCATCATCGTCACTGTCATTATTTTTACCGGGAGAAAGCTGCAGACCAGGCAAGAAGAAGAAACGGAATATTCTCCAATATCAACAACAACATCATCATCGACAACAGCAACTTTCCCTGATATACCCAAATGCCTCCTTAGTCTTATTACTACAGAAACAACCACTAGTATTATTATTATTATTATTAAAATTTGTTGGGTACAACCACTTTCCATGCCCAATAGTCAAACCATATGGCTTAAGTCTTCCTGACGAGGAGTTAACTGGAGCGAGCAACAGCATCCTTGTATTTTTACCCCAGTTCTCCTATATTTTCTACTCTACATCTACTACTACTACAACCACTGCCTCTTCATCAGACAACGTGATCATCGCCAACATAATATTAATCAAGTCCTTTACGAGTAATAATGTGTTGCTTCAGCTAGTAGTTCAACTGGATTTTCTCTCCATTCACCACCAGTCAAAGTCGTACAAGTTTCCCCTTACAACAGTATTCATTTGCATCAGCAACATTCCCTTCTTCTTGCGGGCGGGTCATGGAAAACCTCATTTTTCTCATCGTAATAGTCCTCATCTGTTACGGTAAGCAAATCACTTTTATTTTATTAGCAGAGCTTTCACTTTTCCGGCTACAGAATCAATACGTTTCAGGATAAAGCCATGCTTTCCTGGAATGAGTTTTAACCCTCAAACCATAAACGGCCGTTTTTGGGAACCCAAATTAATGAATTTGATTGTTCACGTTAAAGCAGAGTTTGTCATAACTTTTACTACTACTGCATTTGCTCTTGTCGGAAAAACTTTCTTTATCCATAGAATATTATTACCAATGCATTTTATTTGAGAAGTGTTCATTATTCCACCAACTTGTCTACTCAAGTAGTTTACTGTTGTGAATGTATCAATTACGGTGATTTCTCCGTTTCTCCAACAGCAGC
>JAHZMV010001401.1:1588-15812 GCA_027743765.1 Coecobrya sp. COE2 | reverse complement strand
AAACACACTTCGCCGCAACTCTCTATACCTGTATTGAAAACCTCTTTTCTCCATATTTTACTATATAAATCAATTTTGAACGGGTCTAAACTTGCAAAACAACATACAATAAAGAAGAGTCACCAATCGCTACGTTAATGTGTGTTTATGATCGCAATCGAAGGGAAGTGAGCTTTTGCCGACTGTCAATTTTCTCTTTCGTTTACTTGTTGCAATTGTGCGAACTTTATAGCAACATAGATTCTAACCATATATAAGTGTATATCAACTTGAAAAAAGTAAATGAAAAATTGTCGAGTAGGTAGTTCCCCTACTTACTTTATTTATGGCTTTGAGTGGTTAGGTTTAGGCGAAATGCGAAACTAGCTGCTGTACTAGATAGAAGTAAGATTGCATATTATTGTGTGTAGGCAAGAGGTAGGTACTACATAAACATATACTAGGTAATAGGTATAATGATACATAAACACATGGTCGGACATAAAGCAATCTTCCATTTCTATAATTGTGCACGTTTCTCGTATTTTTTCTGGTATTACGTACCTACATACATATATACGTCCTGAAACTCTGAAACGCATCAGTGATACATAAAACTAACAGGAATAGTCATGGACTAAAAAAAAGACCGGAAAAAAGATTGGGAGTTGGCTCTTGTATCCTCTTCTTCCAGAAAGAAAACTGCTCGTTCTTGTCATTCCCGTATTTTTTCAGTGGGTTCGAGGATTTAAGATGTAACATTTGCTAGTCATGCTTCTTTATATCCATACGGAAAAACTAGCACTAGACATTTTCTTTCTTACATGCTTTACCAAGAAGTGCTCTCTTCTCTGCCAAAGTAAATTGTACATGTTTATTTATTCGACGCGAATCCAATGATGACTTTTTATTACAATATTAAATGTGTCTCAGCGTATTAAATATCCGTGTGTCCTCCTATATGTATGCTCTACAGCGAAACGCACACAGCACACGAGAAGATTCCGCATTTTTCCACTTTGATCTTCATGCTGTCAAGTGTACTCCTTTTACAAACCTAACATAAAAGGAAACATACCTACACAATCCAACCGGTCTACTAGCACTAGTACCTATTTATGCATTGATATTACATATGGTACTTATTAATTTTTTCACAAGTCCATATTAGATAGGATCGGGTTGCGACTTTCATTCGAGCTTGAGAAATCCACTTTCTCTCTCATCTCTCCACTAGTCTTGGTCGTCGTATATTATACGAGAATTGAAATAAAAAATGTTCTACTACACAGGGTTCTTTTACTTTAAAAGCCCAGAAAAGGCAACAGGAGTTTTTTTCTCTCTCCCTTTTCGTGTTCTTGGCCCGTCTCCTTTTTTGGCTGCCTTCTGCTCTTTTATCTCATCACCGTCGTCAGCTTGGCTTTTGCCAGAAGAAAGGAAAAGTGACTAGAAGGATGGCTTGTATATTATATTCTTTTTAAAGAATTTTGAATTGTACCTTTTGCTACCGTGTTGGTTGCAACTGTGATGATTGTGATATGGCGGTTGGAGATAGATGTTGCTATATAGAAAACTTTCCTTCTGCACAAGTGAACACGTTTTGGTGCTGTTGCTTCTCCATAGAAAGTATCTATTTACTAGCTGGAAGGAATGAAATCAACTAACACAAAAAAGTGGAATCCAACCATAAGCGAAGAGCGAGATGCAGAATTTTATTTCTTAGAAGACTATACATAAATGGAGCCTAGGTATGTTCTGATGAAATGTGATGCATTCTGTGAACAGCAGGGTACAAGAGGTATAGTGTGGTTAGCTGCGTGCATGTTTTATTGTTGCCTTGTCGTATCTACTACTCTAAGGGTATTCGCAAAAAAAGTGTAAACACTTCTTTACCCTTTTTCTTTAAGGAGCACTGAGCAATTGTATCCATCTTGAATGTTTGGAATGGATATGCATTTATGAAAAATGGTATCGAGTGAGCAACTGAACCAAAAGTCACTGACTTGTTAGTGTGCTGCCGGAGATCCACATGTTAAAAAATTGTACAAGCATCTGAGTAAAAGTGAGTTGAAGAAATGGGGTAAATATGGAAGAACAGGAAAAAAGTTTTTAACCGAAAATGATGATGACGCTGGTATGGCATTATGTATTTGCTACAAAAGAGGAAGGAAGGAAAAAGAGTTTCAACATCAGATTAAAGATCCTAACCGTCTCTCGCTCTTTTCTCCATCACCACCACTCACTCCACATCCACATATATTTATGTTGTTTCACTCTTGTCAGGCCTCTATATCTCCTCACTGTTAAGCCATATAACAGGCTCTACAACATTCCAAAAATGAAGGATCGATATTTTTTTCTGGTAGAATAGAATCTGAATCTACTTATTATTATATTTAATATTGCCAGCTCGAGATGACTAGTGTAGATAGATGATGTGCACGGATGTATTTAGTTAGGAATATCAGACATCCAGATGAATAAAATAAGGATGTTGCACTACTCCTCAAATTACCTATTCAAATAATATTTTGATGTTCTGTTCCGAGAAATGATAACATGCTGGAAGGTATAGACATGAGTAAAGTTTATTCATACTGTTTTAGCAGCTATTTATTGATAAGTTTTTCTGCCAAAAGTGATTACGATAATATATATCTGTTGTTGCAGAAAAAACATTTACTTTCCTGTCTGATTTTATTGAACGATAATAGTAGCACTTCATAACGCAGCAGTATACAATATCTTTTTCCTTCCGTCGACAAACAAACTTGCAAATAAATTTTGTTTTCAACACCAGCCCTGCGTCGTATTTTTCTCGACTTGTTGACTTTTTGTGGCTTCTCTTCTACTGTTTCAAAATACTAACTACATTGAAAAAATAATATGTGATGACAATTTGAGCACACCTATACCAACATAACATGTACATACATATGTACATAATATACAACTTTATATAGCGGTATTTTTGCAGTTAACAAGAGTAAAAATTTTATTGAAAGTTTTGTGGATTTTCACGAATTTGAGGTTGAACGCGAGTGCGTGCACGCATGACATGACATGTCGGTCTTTCTTACAGTATCATTTATTATAATTATCTGTCCTGCATTTATTATAGGTATGCTTGGATATTTCATGTAGGTTCATATGGGTGTAGGTATATTCAATAAGTAAATAATATGACTGTATTTCTATGTTGTATGTTGTAAATAAAACATAGATTTAAATTACATGGTACACAGAAATACATACATTATGGTAAATATATAGTGTCATTTTCTGGCCAATTTCTCTCCATATGACAGTAATATGTAAACGAATCATTCAACATAAACAATGTTCATAATAATAATAGTAATATCTTGCAATTTAATAACACAGCTGAAAATTGAATTATTTTTTATTCTTGAAGAAAAACAGGGGAAAGTTGTGTTACATTGTATACGGATAAAGTTCGTTATCATGTACTTCAGTAGCCGCAGCTTTCATGTCATTTTTTGCAAGTTTTCTCGCTTAACCATTTTCCTTGAAAATCGTGAAGTTTATGACACAAAAAGTTCAAGGCTTAAGATTAATGTGTTTTTGGTATTAAGCGTGGAAAGATTATATGCACGACGAGGACTCGTCAACTTCATCTTGTTGTTACTCATATCATAATAAATAAATTTTTAGCATCTAATGTACATAAAACTAAAAGCAGATATATACAATAGATAAATGTATGCAGCGCGGATAATGGTAATGCTGCGGCTTACTCACTACCACATATTGTGATATACTGCATGACTTCACAAATTTTATATTTCCTTTCGCCTTTCCTCTTTTTTTCTTGTTTGGCCTTTTTTCTTGCTTAATAGACTACATCCACATCACTACACTGAATCTTCACGTTTTATCATAATTCACCACCACCGACATTTTACATAAAGAGTGGGTAGGTACAGCACGTCGATAAAAAAGCAAATTGAATAAAACACGAGCTCCATGACTAATAGAGGATTTTTCCAAGTTTATTCCACCTTAATAAAATAAAGTGAGCCTCCCTATGTACACCAATTTATTCTAATCCACCAATACATCTATATTTTGATCTTTTAAGCCCTTACTTCTATTCTGAGAACTTGCTCACACATTATTAAAATAAAATTGAAGACCCAACACACTTGAAATCAATCACCGGACTTTAACGTGTATAACGTGCACAGAAAGAAAGACTGGTACTTAGTGAGCGAGGCGCGCACACTTTGCGACTTGAATAAAAAAAACTGTCTAGTAGTTGCTAACAAAGTCCTTACAAACGAGTGCGGGGAAGAAAAGCGAGAAAGAATAAAATGAAGGAAAATTGATTAGATGGTTTTAATCTGAGTAGTTTCCTTCCAGAAGGATACACGTAGCGTTCTATCATATGAAATGCCAAGAACATTATTACCCTTTATACTTACGACTAGTTTGTTTCTGTACTTTATGCACATAACAATATTTACCTACATTGTATGCCTACGTACATAGGTATGTACATACCTTACATTATGTGGCTCAGCTAAAATGAATCTTAAGTGATGAAGGATATGAAACAGACTATAAAACTTAATTGAGTTAATTAAAAATGCTTGTTGTTGTAATAAAGGATTATAGTGAGCAAAAAAGTTATAGATCCAGGCTTTTTCTTTGCTCTCTGATGATGCAAAATTAAAACTTGTGTGTGTTGTTGCTGATGTACAGAACTTAATGTTAATTATAAAGGAATAAAACGCATGTGAAGTTTGTATAATAATCATCGTTATAACCTCTCTTCTACTTATGAATTGAAAATGAATTGGAGGGTGATATTGTCAGTTATTATAAAGGCAACATAACAACTTATTAATTATCTATATTGCTTTAAATGGCATATTTTAAAATGATTCTGTACGGTTGAATAACTACCTAATTCAACAGTTTCCTTTTAGGTTAAGCCGAAGATGAAGGACAAATGTGTGGGAGACAAAGTATTTGCATGTTTGACTTTATGATAAATATTGCCGCACACACACATACTCGTCTTCAATAAGAAAAGAAGAAATGACGATCGGTGAGCTGTTGTTATGTTTGTGTTGCTGTTGAGAATGATGATTCAGATTCACTTCACGGCACAACATCTTCATAACATGTACTTGTATTATTCAAGACTAGATAAAGATGTCATGGTGTGAAATGGCTGGAGCAAACTTTTCAAACGTTCTTTCTCTCCTTGCACTGCTGCTGCCGTCTTTTCGACTCTGTTCCTCATTAGCATCAAAGCTGCGTGCAGAATGAATGAGTCAACGAGAGCTGAAGGAGATGTAGACAACTTATTCGGTTGTTCATCTTATTCACTGCCGTAATCATTATCAATGTTGCTATCATTGCACACAGAAGGATTTTGGATCCTTCTGAACGATGATGCATACACAAGGAGAATTAAAAGCTGTAAGCCAAAACACACCGACGACTTACCAAGTAAAGGTTATAGCTTGGATAAAAGTTAAATACGAGGCTTGGCATAATAAACATTTTTTATCAAGGGAGTTGTTTTTGTAGGAGAAGAAACTTGCGAGGAGCAATACATGCAACTGGTAGAAGTGATTTTTGATGATGAAGATGATTATGATGATTCTCTGGTGATATAGAAAAGAATACTCATCTTTAAAGTAAGAGTGAAAAGGGTCTCATTTTCTAAGAGTTATCGATTATTTAGAACAGCTTTTGAAAAAATATACTTTCGTAATACGTTGTCTTGAGCCCACACACACAGAAAAGAATGGAGAAAAGGGCAAGACTGAGAAGAGCAAGAAGTTTTCAACATAGCACTCTACTACGTACAACACGTAGCAATAGTAGTAAGTAGTAACATCTTCATTTACAAGTTTCTGGTATGTTGCAATTTACAAGTTATGCGGTGAATAACCAGAGAAAGGATGTGTGGAATTTTTACTTTACTGTCGTTGCTAAAGTTTTCCGTGTTTGCTTGTTTTAACATTGCGTCCTCGGTACGGAAATCATTGTGAGCATTTCCAACTTTGAAGTTAGAGATTTCCAAAGACGTAGGATCACATGCTGCTATATTTGTAGATAAATTGAAAGATGAATTATTACATAATGTTTAATAAAAAGCAATGAGATGGAATCATTTTTGATGATGAGTATGATTTTATATAATGTCATTTGTGTTGAATGAGTGATATGAGATTCTGAAGAGCATTCCAACTGTATAAAAAGACTTGAAGAAGGAAAATAAAAGGACAAAAGTGTAGATTGATGTAAGAGGCAGTTGCAAAATAAAACATTATTGAAGTTTCTTCCATGTATGCAAATGTATTTATGGCAATGTTGAATGTATCGAAACACGAAAAGAGTAAATAAATAATATAACTGCGCACTTATATTAACAATCAACCTTTTCATATAGCGCATCAGACATTAAGATAACGATTATTTATGTAAAGTACTAACTAATAAGTTCCAAGCATATTGGTATAATCTAAAGTGGCAATGAGTGACTGATGTGGTATGTAGATGTTCATGGTGTGTTGACGATGAGTGAAGAAAGTCAGGCAGAATCAAATAATGTGCTAATTATGTAATTTTATATTATTAATAGTATTTTAAAAGGGCTTAAAATGAGCTGAGAAGGAGAGGGAGAGGAGTAAAACGATGTAATCATAAATGTACAAGTAGCACATGGCCCTCATTCGAGTCCTACGAACAGTATATAATGCAATATAGCTATACTGGTATGTACTTAATTTACTACTTATATTTATGTGCGGTTTTTTAAATGTATATATTATATAAGTTCTCTATGCATAAATAAACAGTTTAAATGACAAGATAAAAGTACCTCGTTAATGGAGCTAATTTTGAACGTAAAAGTTCACTGTAATATATAATAATGTGATGCATGAATAATAATATGAAATTGAAAAAAAAATGTGTCGAAATTCTACTTGTCGGATAGATTATAGTAGTAATATGCGCAGATAATTATTTGTGATTACAGGCGGTTGACAATCACCTTGATAAATTTTGCATAAAGATAATGATTCCGAATCGCATAAAAATATGTACTTACATGAAATAGTGAGAATTACAGTGGTAATATATTATTTATTGCTTCGAAATTTTAGTTTTCCGTTGGGCTCCTTAAAAATTTCAAAACGACCTGACTATTTGTAAAAGGGAATGCTCATCAATAGGATTATAATCTGTACAAATTTATTTGGCGTTGGGTAAACAAAGTAGCGTCACTGCATTATAAAGTATACAAATGCAAAAAATCTAATGGAATTTGTATAAATTATATGTATTTTAGTTAGCACAATACATCAAGTCGAGCCAAATTAATGCTTCTTTTAGAGTGCTCAAATGAATGGATACGACCAATAAGATTATCATAAGTTGTTCTCGGCATTCTTTCTAGCAGTCAATATCCTAAAAATATTCTTAGAATATTCTGCGCCAAAATAAACAACAATAGGCTTGTCGTACTACATTTGTTAGAGTCGGGCACATGGTATTTTCAAGGCATATTTTACATTCAAATCAAAGTTTAAAATGAACTTTATTCAGATTCGTTGAAAAGCTCATTATTTATACAACTCTGCTCTAACAATAAGCTATATTGCAGTTGCGTGAATGCAAAAGATTCCACCAACAGAGCACCAACTTACAATCTCATAACAGTAGAGACTTGAAAACTTCACATTACATTATTGCATCTTTACCGTACCTCGTACGACTATTGCCACTACAACCGCACAATAATGATCTCATATCGTTAATGGCTGCAGACACTATTTACACAAACGAACCACTTCTCTTCCATTTCAATAGTAGTGGCATAACTATCAACTTCAATATAACATCAACATTTACTCACCAGAAACACTTTTCGCAAGTTTATGCAAATTGAGGCTACCCAAAGTTATAGTTCTTGGAAAGTATTCATTCATTCCATTTCCAACCATAAAAGTTGGTGGAGGATTATACAGGGGATATACATTTTTTACGCATTTTAATGCCTAAATTTCTACCATATAAATGATGTCAGGTATGTACGATTGTACATTTACATTATGCATGTTATACTGCCTGTTTACTATTATCTGCTCTTCAGATTTATGAGAATGGCACTGCTGCAGTTTGTAATCTTGCAATGAAGTTCATTCAGTCGAGCAAATATACACGACACCGCAGGCAACACAAAGGTGACCAACAAAACAAGTCCAGTAGAGTGTAGTAAGTAGTCATATTGTAGTTTTTTTAACGCATACGACATAAATTTGCGCACGTTTTATTAGAGTATGCAGGTATGCACGGTTTTTCTCTTTATTTTGTCATGTTGATGAAGTTGAACTAATGTGTTATGTACACATGATAACTTTTAATGCATACGACATAAATTTGCGCACGTTTTATTAGAGTATGCAGGTATGCACGGTTTTTCTCTTTATTTTGTCATGTTGATGAAGTTGAACTAATGTGTTATGTACACATGATAACATTCACACTCAACCTTGAAATATTATTATTACCCATGTATTGTCGATGACGACACAGATAGGGAAAACCGTTGGGAATTATGTAAGTTACTGCGAAGAGTGGAGCTAACTAGCTAGCAAATAAATTAATGAATTGAAATGAAAGAGCAAATAAATAAGAGGTTATTTTTGACTTACTGTTTTTGAGCTTGCTATGTCCCAGCAGGTCCTCCATCATGTCCTTGTTTTTCTGTAATGAGTAAATGGACACATGTTTATCAGAATTGATTGGCAACTCATAACACAAGTATCCTATACGAATCTCATATCTCTCTCTCTTCCGCTTTTTCCCAGAAGTAGATGATGAGGATGATGATGGAGAGGCAGCAGACGGGTCAGTAGTACTGCCAACACCGTCAGTTCCGCCTAAATTCGGCTTATTAAGTCTTTTTCCATTTGGCAGTGATGTTGAAGATGATGAAGATGACGAGGAGGAAGATGATGGTGGTGGTACCAGCAGGGCTGATGAAGCTGAACTATCAGCGTCCTGACTATTTCTGCAACAATTCCCATTAGTAGTGATTGCAGAGCTGCTGCTGGTGGAAGTGCTACTACGACTACAACTTCTACATGTACCAGAAGTATGCTGATGATGGTGGTGGTGATAACTGCTACCGGAAGCTTTCACTTCCTTTCTGGACTCCTTTCCTTTTCCTACATTTCCTACACTTACACCACCACCACCACCGTCCCCAACGTATGGAATTGTCGAAGTAAAATTATGATTATTTTGCAAAGAAACATCTGCAACGATATTGGAGGACTCGTTGAGATTGTCACATGTTTCGCCATTATTGACATCCGTTTCATTTGGCAAGGCCAACACGTTCCCATCTTCATCTTGTTCGTCCACATCGTCCTCCTCCTCCTCCACTCTTCCTGTTGCGGAGCACTCAATTATATGATTTTCCGTTAGATTATGTCTCTCCACGGAATCCACTATCTCGTTAGGATCCTCTGCCTCAGAATCAACCACAAGTTGACACTTTTCATCCTCGCTACCACTATTTGCAAATGCTGGAGGCGGCTCAACAATGTCAAAGTCTACACCCAACTCATCCAAGTTAAAATCGAAATGAGAGTAGTTAAAAGGAGCACTCGTTCTACTCCTACTACTGCTTCCCCTACCAACTATGAGGTTGTTGGGGGTTGAACCATTATTATTAGCATTTTCAAGCATAATGTTGCTTCCAGTATTTTCCCCATATGGACCAATTCCCAAGTTGGCAAGACTCAAATTTAATTTGAATGTGAAATCATCGTCATCAAAGTCAACTATACCATCTGTTCCAGGAATGAGTGTGTCGTCATACAAAACATCCTTTCCCGGATCCGGCAAGTAGTGTTCTGACTGGAAAGACTCACAACTGGAAGAGCCTGTGTTGCTGATACCCGAGTCAGTATCAGAAAATCCCTTTGCCAAGGCAGAGGAGGAACGACTAGAAGAGGAGTTTATAAGAGCCAATCTATCTATCTCAATATCGGGATCATCCTGATCGCCTCCACTCAAAACTAGCGCAGGCACATTTACATACGTATTTTCTACCGGCGCTACAATGGCTAGTGGAGAAACGGATGTTAGCTCGGCGTTATTGCTAGAACTTTGGCGATGGTGATGATGATTATGGTGGATAGCAGCCTTGTCGCGTACGCGGATCACTTTGTTGAGCAACATTGTTTACTCAGAGTAACACACAATAGTATATACGAACGATGGCTGCAGTAACACTTTACAGTAAAAAAAACTTTGTGATAACTGCCGCTACTTGTTACTACAAATCGGGTACACATATAAACATTGCACAACGAAATCTGCCACCCATAGCATAAAAGCGGAAAATAATGATGACGATAAAGCAAGTGTGCGTCGGCTGTAAAATTTTCACGAACTCATTTTTAGTTTGTCCAATATTTACAGAGGAAAAGGCTTTCTCGATGAAATGAATGATGAAATTTTGATGTGATTCTGCTGAGATATCAACATTTATTAGGATTGATGTATGATGCAAGTTTCAGAGAAGGAATGACATTTGGTCCCTCCAGGAATGCTTATCATCATCAATACACACTGAGTGATGATGAGAACAAGAGCAAATATATGTACATTAAACATGCATACTATATACATTCCATCATGATAACGATTGTCGAAGAGAAAATATTTGAAACATTCATGAAGTAAAGGATTTGCAAAGTCATTGCTTTGACTATAACAAAACCCATAAAATGAATGAATGGGAGAGTTTTGTGTGTATTTTGTGCATGTATAATGTTAAAACGCGTCTGCTGATGGTTTGCTCTTGTGTGTATCTTCTAAATGATCGTCATGTTATGTGGCTTTTAAAAGGTATTACTCTACTTAGTAGCTGTTTTTTATATGCTGTAATTTTAAAAATTCGCTGGCACAAAGTTTTAACCTCCCCACTCACAAAAATGGAATGAGTAAACAAAAAAGTCACTCTGTCTACTTTTTGCTGAGAGAATATCAAAAATCCAATACATTCACTGTTTCACGGACCGATGCGTTTTTTTGACAGAGTCTGACCGACCGACCAAATTCTTTTGAAGTAGAAAATAATGTAGGATCAAAAGAAGTATGAAAAACAGAGAAACAAAATATGTAGCAACAAGGCGTTCAAAGTTTCATCGGTATCAACTGCGTCGTCAGTCACCACCACATTTCTCATTTCTCTCGTTATCGCTTAGTCACTCGTGAGTTCTCTGTTGTATCTCATTTATTCTTGCATAACAATACAAAACAAAGCAAGCACATGCATTCTATTTCTGCACGACGGAAATGAGCTGCTTGCTGTTGTTTTTATTGCCTTGAGCCTCCAGCCTTGTTGCTCCTTGAGCTTTAATAACATTAGGTATCTCCGCTGTAGTGATGATTAATTTCGGGCTCTCGTGCTACTGCTGCTGACTAACAAAAACAATCACTTCAGCTCTATCGAGCTTTTTAGGTTGCACTCACCAACTCACATTGTTATCTTACATAGCTATATATATGCATTTCTTTTCACCAAACTATTTATTGCAACTATTGCAAGTTCAGTAGTACTATCCCAGAGTGTGATGCACAACTGCACAGCAAACACAATGCAATCTCTTTCTGTGATGGTTTACTTAGGTAAAATAAATCGGTAGCTACTCTCTTAGGGAATTATATGTTGCTAGCTTTAACTGCAACTGCTAACTGATATCTCGTGAAAAGACCACAGAATGAAATGTGTCGTGTGTTTGGTTGAGGAGATGATGATTATGAGATGTGAGAACGAGAGACCAGCATCACATCTCATCACAGCTTTACTAAAATGAATAGTAAAAAAGTAGCTTGGATATGCTGCTATCAAGTTGCATTCACTCAGATTCACAAAACGTAAAAAGGTACCTAAAAAGTGATGATGATCAACAAAAACGGCCTCAGCATCACATCGTCATAATATAACATCACACGCTGATATACATTCACGCAAGCACATGTACACAATACTATCTCGCTGTTGCGTACGAAATGAATGTGTGTGTAAGACTGACATTTTTATTCTGTGTACTGAAAGGATTGACTCTCTCTCCTTTGCATACTGAACTCTTTGACTGACTTACTCCTTTTTACTAATTCCACCCCAATATTCAGTAAGAAAAGTGAGGAAGGAATATAATGCATCTGTTGTTCGTGCATGCAAAACAAACCACAGTAGTAGCAGACTCGGCAACAAAAATGAAAATGTTGATGATGCTTGTATCTAGGTATTAGAGTTGGTGAAGTGAAGTAGAAGAAGAGCAATGCCAATTAACGGTAACGCATATAAACACTCTACTACTGCAGCCACGCCACAGATGTGTCCTTTAAAACTGAAGATTTTAAACTTTTTATGAGAATTCGAAAGCAACAAATCCTCCGCTCTAATAATACTTTTTCTTGACAGTACAGCAACAAACGGTAGCAGACAGACAGAAGCTGTTGCCCTTCATCGGGTTATTGCTTCTTTTTGAATTACTTCCCCTTTTACTACTAATAATGAGCCCACTATATTATGCCCTTGTTGTACAGCTCAACGTGTCTGATGATGTGATCTACTAGAGAAACAAACTCTAGCTTGAAGCGATGCATGAAACATAAAGCTAGCGACCTATCTAAAACATGAAAATGAGGAAGTGAAGCCTGAAATGACATGTGTGATGCGGGAGAAATCCATGCAAGTTTTAAAAAACCTCTGGAGCTCCTGGAGATCAGGATGAACTAGTTCTGAATCAGATAGGAAGTAGGTTGCCACTATTAAAGATGAGTACAATCAATGAAAACCAGTAGTTTTGTGTATACATGCGTTTCTTCATTTGACTCAAGATCAGATCCCATATTATGAATTCAGTATAAATGACTACATCCGCCTTCTTTTCATGTGAAGATGACGGTTGTGAACAGATTGTGATATAAAAAAACTAAAACTGGTACTTATCATGCTACAAATGTATATGTATTTATAAGGTATTATTTGAACCAGTATCCAAAAATATAAGGACTGAGAAATCTATGAAGTGCTTTCATTCATTTTTTCGAGGGTCCCAAGGTTGTTCCCACACCACCGCACTCACACCAGATGCTGCCTACCAGATAGTCACTATACTGAGGTTTGTACACTTACATTTCAAGTTAATTTCAACCAAGACAACTCACCATTTGGTAGGCAGAGATAAAGGGTCTTTTTTACCAACACAAACAAGGAACTACATACATACATATTGTAGATATTATTGTTACCAGAAACGGCGACTGCCTGCCTCTACTTTTGTTCATTCATACTGGTTCCATTGGATTCTATATTTAATATGTAATCTTTTATTATAAGGGTTTTCAGTATGTTTTGTGAGTGGACAAACCAGTCGCGGTCAATATAATAGAGTGAATAGGTAAATGATGACAACCTAAAAATAGGCTAAAATATTAGTATAATATCATTCATTTTAAATTTCAATACGGCAATAAAAAAGATTAATTTTTTATACTCCTTGCCCCTATATACAGAGAGTAGGTATAGGTATATTATTATGGTACAAATTTTCTGATCATAGTGGTTGATTTGATATTATACACGCACAGGCTGTTTCCGCATGCTATCAAGTGGTCAGAAGGTCTTCGTTTTAGATTTACAAACAAATAATATGTGTATTCATATAAAGTGGATTGGGGCATCATGAATAGCTCCATCGTTTACTCCACTCAAATAAAAAATATTATATCGTTTTAAATGAGTATTTCCAGAACCTTTTTGGGTTGGGTTCTACAAACTGGGATAACAGAACTCTTGCACATGTGTAAGTAAAAGAGATTATGAACTTTTGGTTTAAATGATCATATGTGGACATAAAATACTTATACGTATCATAAACTTCAGTCAAGCAGATTATTGCTGCAATTCAGAGTAAATACCTTAGCATTCATGATCAATCAATTATTGATCATGAATGCTAAGGTAAATACACAGTAGTTGTTAAATATAAAAACAAAAAAGTTCTTTGACGTTAAAGTAGATAAAAGGATGGTGGATAAGACGATATTTTAAAAGATTGCTTGACAAATATCCATTGCAATATTTGAATTTCTAGCGAACCACTACACACTTGAATACCATTTTAAGTGGTAGTTCAGTTCATTTCATTTAATATACGCGGCAGTGATTATA
>JAHZMV010001400.1:0-12775 GCA_027743765.1 Coecobrya sp. COE2 | reverse complement strand
CGTAACTCTAAAAATAACAGTATATCATGGAGAACATATCATTACATTTCGACCAAACCATTTCGGAACACCATTAATCATTGAGATCAAAATGACTGTTCCAAAGTTCCATTCCAACTACAACGTACATCTTTATACTTCATATTTATGACCTTTAACTGCTTGCTAGGTCTATGCTTAGGTATACATTATATAATCTGGCTTACTACAAATTGGCAATTACAACTTTGTTATACCAGTGCAGTGAGTGCAGGAGTTTGGTAACAAAGCTTTACTTGCTAATTTCTATGTGCCATGATGTAAATGCATAAATTATTCCACGGCCACGGTATCGTATATAATCATATAATCAAATATACTTATTCAACTGTCATAAATTGCAGTTGATCATAATTGTTTGTGGTAAAGAAGTGCGGTGCGTGGGATGTTCACCGGCCATGCAACCTTTATAATAATATTGCTAACGTGAAAAGCAATCGCCAACCTTGGTTCGTGATATTTGATTCATTTCACAAAGTGTCCATAATATACAGAAGCACACCTAGTGCAAGACAACGCGTTTTAATGCAAATCCCTAAGTTAAACTTATCATATTTCCCCTGCTAACAATAATTGATATACCTATACAGATTTAGTATAAAATAGGCATTGTGGTGATTTGAATAGAGTATACCCGCTGTTATCTTTCGGATAACTTCTACTATCGCTTTACTAGCTACTAGTGGATATTACACGCTTACGGTAAATCGTGTAAATTAGTTATGTTATTACGCTACTAGTAGCAAAACATCGGATTATTTTATTCAAATCTCTGCCTGCATAGATTTGTAAATTCCCTATCATTTTTGGTTTCGTAAAGGAAACAGCCGAAAAGACCGCAGAAGAATGCATTAACCTTTTCCTGTCGCATACATCTCGTATATTGTATTATGCACGTCCAACCACCTACGTTGTACGTGTAACAATTGCATATGGATTAAGATGAACATGTTGGCATTTATAATAATATTTTTTTTTGTTTTTGAAGCGTTAAGATACAACTTCCGTTTCCTCTGTAAGCAAGCTATCCATTTGCAGAGATACCTGCCAGTGCCTTATTTTATACCAGCGACAGGAACAATGTATTTTGTTCGCATATTTTTTTCTGCATGAACCACATCACGACTATTCACTCCATTTTTTAACTCACTGGCGAGTGATTTCATTCAACATTCATCGCAACCATTTTCATGGAAAGCAGAACCAGAATGTGTACATACATATTGCATTTACGTAAAAGATTGTAGTAAGTTCTATTGTAAGTCTAGTAAATGCATAAGCTTTTAGAAGAAAGATCATTCACGATTATCTATGATGTCGAAGGATGAGAGAAAATATCACGAAAGAGTAAAGGTATTTTGACTTAAGTAGCCATGTCTGTCTAGTAGCTTCTAGCATTTGCTCGAGGCTCTGTCTGTCTATCTATTATGTGATTAATTTACACTTTGTTTCATATCATAAAGATATTAATTTAGACAATTGCAAGTTCTATTATGTTCAGCAAACAACATAAAAAGTTCTTAAATGACTCATTTGTGAAATGGAAAAGTTATAGAATATAAATATATCCTAGTCCTAAAGGGTTTTTAATTTCGGTATTTCTAAAAGACAAAGACAACTACTAATGAGATAATGATACATCTATTTTTGTATCTGAATCTTAAATCGCTACTTATCTACTTCGCTACTTTGTGGAAGTTATTGGTCGGAGGATTAGAAGGATGTGAGTTTACTATAGCTCATTCATAACAATGCTTTGAAGTTCAAAGCAAACTTCAGCAGGACCTGCTTGCTATCCGCTATCAACATTGCACGATAAAGTAAAATATAAAACGACTCTGTGAGCAGAATGGGGTCTCCGTCATCGGTTGTCGGTTCTTAGATGGTATTACGTTAACCTACCTGTCCTGTTGTAAAAGTCCGTTCCTTCCGCAGGTCTAGCTATGAAATACATACCCATTATCATTACTGTACAATATAAAAATGTATTCTGTCTGTAAGTACATATCTTTACACAACAATATATACAATTACTTTCTTTCATATGAACGGCATATATAAAGATATACTAATAATGTAGTTACATATAACTTATAAATATCCTTCTTAGGATGACTATGGTGAACGTGTAGCATATTCATAGAACCTCATCTCCTTCATTCCGTTATATTATCATCTTTGCTTCATAAACGTTAGAAATACTTTTTGTTCAAGGATGTGCTTATATTGTTATTANTCTGTCTGAAAGTACATATCTTTACACAACAATATATACGATTACTTTCTTTCATATGAACGGCATATATAAAGTTATACTAATAATGTAAGTTACATATAACTTATAAATATCCTTCTTACAGGATGACTATGGTGAACGTGTAGCATATTCATAGAACCTCATCTCCTTCATTCCGTTATATTATCATCTTTGCTTCATAAACGTTAGAAATACTTTTTGTTCAAGGATATGCTTATATTGTTATTATGGTTAACTACATCAACATAAACACGGACATACAGGATGGCTGTTATAGCTTAAGATTTTGAATTCATGTATGATCAATCATACATACGTCTTCTCCTTCTTTTAAGTTATGCATAGACATGTACAATATACACATTAAATTTCCACTATATACATAACTACCAGAAATTACTAACTAACCAGGGCTGGTGCACTATTAAATCAGAAATAATGGTTGGATCGCATCTTTACAATATTATCCTATTGTTTTGAGTTTTGTGAGTAAAGATATTAGCTAGCGCTCTGGCAAGAAAGCAATATCAGTAAATAATCACGATCCTAAAAAATCAGTACACACGAAACGAGGATGAACGTTAGCAATAATAGCACGGCTGCTAACTGCTAGTGAGCACCCAAAAATCAGTGATGTGCAGTGCAAAGTCTAACGTGTAAATCGGCTTGATATGAAGAGTGCTTTAAAGATTCTATCGACGTATGGCTGCCAGTTCACCAGTTCCGCTCATTGTAATTGGAAAGGTTGGTCTTCTTTTCACACTTCCCCTGGCACACATGCATATTAATGAGTGTACTTTGGTTTTAAAATACCTAAATTATTGTATTGGATTAAAGAGATACATGGAACGATTGTTTTTTCTGTAGTGTGAAGGTACTAAAATCCAAATATATTGATTAATCTCTAACTACTTACCAGCAAGTACCCACATTCATATTTTGTACAGCTACCTATTTGGGTTTGTAAGTCATTGTGAGTGATGTGTTGTTTGTGAATTGAGTGCGTTGTGTTTAGGAAATGGATTGACTACTAGTTTTCAACTTGAGGATTTTCTAAAATTTGTCCAAAGTTTGCCGGTGAATGGTGAGTAATTTAGTTCTGAGGAGCCATAAACTAACTGGAAGATAAAACTTGCTTTAATTTTCTCAGCTTGCCCCTTTGGTATCTGTCATGTCAAAATGCAATGCTTGTTTCACTTGTGCAGATTTTCCAAATAAAATTCTTTCCCAATTCACAACTGTTGAAGTAAGCAGCTCGTAACTAAACTGAGATTAGATTTAAATATGAAGTTGTTAACACGAAACTATTTACCATAACACAAGGGCACCAGTTATGGCGAAGAGAATTTTTATGAGTTTACAGAAAGAACAAATAATTGTATCGAATTATGTCTATGTACATACCCTGTGGCTACATTGTTGTTTAGTTCCTATAAATATAAGATGCAGTAGACACTAATGATCAATCAGGTAAAATTTAAACCTTTGCAAATTTAACTCGGTTTTCGTTCAACATTTTACGGTGCGGTTTCTTTCTTGCAAACAAAAGATATTCAACAAAGGCTCTGAAAATCAAACATTTTGAACAATTTATTCTATTGTCTATTTCTTATTTATGGTAATGATCTAAATATCTTTACACCTTAGGGAAGACCAAAAAAGACTCATCTCTGTCGGCTCTCTTCTAATACTAATATTATTTTATTTACATTTTCTTTCTGCTTATATGCCTAAACTTATCGTATCCTACAAATATTCGTACCCCGTTGTCAACTGCGATTTTCTATTGCTTGTTTTATTGTCAACATTGTGTGCGTGCGCAGTGCGTACTCCCCATACCTGCAAGCAAAATTACGAACTTGTAAAATATTATAACAAAGGTACCCTACAAAAATGATTATCCTGCAGCAGAATACAAATGAAGTCCTTATTTAACTAATCTTACATACAATACATACATCGATTTCAAAGCAGGATAGGAGCAAATATTATTTTTAGGTATGCACTAAATTCTCAATGAAAATGAATGAAGATTGTGCACTTATTTGTTCGTCGTAAGAAAGACTGAATTGTAAGTCAGCATTCTGCCATTCAGCATATAATACTATTTTGAATTGGGAAAATGAAATGCATTTCACATTATACCACAAAAAGTGTACTAAATAGTGTTGCTAATGCTTTGTCTCCAACATTTTTTTTGTTCAAGTTCATCTTCTCTTTTGGCTAGATTTTTGTCTGCAAGTATCGTCTGTCACACAAAAATGTAAATAGAATACGAACAAACAAGGATCGAACAGAGACGAGCGCCGTACACTTTTGTACATTTTTTTGCTACATTGTCTATATATTTTTATGCGTATTCCTTCATTACTGATAAGAGATGATGGTGACGATGTACTAAAATTAAGTGCAACTCAAATACAAACATGCAGTATAGTAAAAAAAATGATGTTTTTATGCGTGTTTGCTATATGCAAAGTCTAGAAAAAACGATGTAAGAGTTGTGTGTATAGAGCAGGGCTTGGAGAGATCCTGCTTCTGGCTTTTTTCGTGTGTGGGAGTCTTCCTTGATCTTTTTATGCAGCAAAATATTATATTATGTTTTCTACAACAATAGTTCTGGTTACTTGAGATAAACTGATGTTGATGTTTTTTGTGTGATCATATTTACTTTATATTGCACAACGTTGTAAGCTTAATGATTATGATCATTACATTATGTGAGGAGGTGCCAAGCTCATAATGTAATATAATCTTTTCATTTTTCCATCCATCTTTACATATTATAAAGTATAATAAGCTAAACATTTCAGTACATACCATATATATACCATCCATTTTTTAAAAAACTTTTAGCATAACAATAAAGGTAAAACCAAAAGTTATAACATGATCTTATCCTCTGACATGACACATTGTGGCTGTCTTAAATACTAAACATGTGTGAAACTGGAGCTTTGCAATATATACCCAACCAGACTCGGAGAGAACTGGGTGGAATATTATGAATTTGATATTTTTATATACAGTTTTTTTTTCTTGTAAATACATAAAACATGATAATGAGCCATGAGAGAGCCTCCAACTCCAAAAAACATCTTTTTCTTTCCATCAAGCAAAAAAATAACTTATCAACTTTTTTTAAAGCTCTTATGGCTCAACTCTGAGGATGACGGAATGATATTGAAATTTAATAGCCAAAGCCGGAGGAGTCATCTACACACTCCAACATACCTATACACACGCTTACCATATTATCTTCATTGTAAAAGCGTAAAGTTCAATAACAATACACAAATTTTATACATGAATTATCATTGTTTTCCCAAAAAATTATCATAAGTCAGGTACTCATAATAACCACATCTCTCTCTACATACCAATATTGATAGTTTAAGCCACCACTTGACAATGGAATAAAAATGTGTACATGCTCATGTTGACGAGAAAGTGGGGAAAAAAGATAAAGATCAATCATTCATCATTATCATGATTTTTGGTAGAAATTTAAAAAAATATTTTTTCTGTGTAATAATTTCTGTCAATGCAAAAAAAATTGCATGCTCTCACCATCATAATCCGCAGATCATCACTCTTCCTATATGAATTGCACAGAAAGAGGGTATATATTTTTGTAGCGATGCTGCGCGTACTCTTGTCTGATCTGCCGTTATAATATTTTTACCCCACGTACTAGAGACAGAAAGAGATGCAATGCTACAAAAGTCAATACTCTTCTTTTGAAAAAAAGATGCTGCTGCGGACTGATGTATAATGAGTGCATGCACACATCTCTCTATACACAGTCACATAAGTAAATATTATTGCAGAGTGGATCATCAGGTGCTTTTATGTTTACAACAATTCATTCATTTTCATTTCTGTCAATTTATTATGGTTTCAATTATTGCTCCATTGTTAACTCGGTTCATTGTTTAAAAAAGATAACAAATTGCTTTGCACGGTGTCCTTAAAGCTGTGTAAGAAGACGTGAAGTGAGAGTGGTGGTGGTGTTTTTTTGGATGTGAAACTTTCCATGCATGCAGGTAGGTAAATGGGTTTAGGAATGATTAGTTAATTGATTCACTTTTAGTGAGGAATCATTAAGGTTAAATGCTGGAGGATATATAAGATGTAACGAAAGACCGGCCAGAGTGGTGGCATAGGTCGTTGGGTTGGACAAAATGGGCAAAAAAGCGCCATTAGCTAAGCTAAAAAATGTATTTGCGCATTCTGTACTTAAATGTTGCTAATTTTACTAATCAAACTTACACAGACCAAATCTTTCGCCTTCGCTAAACAGGCTTTTAAAATGATAAATGCGAGAGTGTGGGGAAGAAGAGAGGAGAATATTAGCAAGTCATGTTGGATTTTTTGTTGTAAATTAGCTGTAATTAATAACCATAATGATTACTAATAATTTTTGTATACTGTTTTCCAGTTTTACAGGCAAGACGATTAACATTTTTATGCTGCTGCTGGAGGTGTAAGCTGTGGATGATAGCTGTGAGCTACCGATCTGGAAAATATAATAATTAATCACGTTGGACATCTGAGACCACAACCTGAGATGTTTTAAGAAGGAGGCTGTCCTCAATTATGGAATAGCCTATCCTGCCCATCGACGGCATTGCCATTTTTGGAATGGAAGAAAATGAAGAGAAGGTGTGTTGTGTAATAACCGCTGTATATACTTTACTACATCTTACTTTTCATCTTTACACACAGAGCAGATTACAAGATTTGTAAAAGTTTAATGAAACGAGGGATGATGATGGTGGTGGTCACATACAAGTTTAATGTTGACCATGCCATCATTCTTGTTCTTGAATTTTATTAAAATCCTTTCGTTAGTCTCTCTTTGTGCGTTGAAGACGGGGGAAGCACATGCGAGAAAGATGAAGAATGACGCCTTTAAATTTGCTCTGTTTTGTGGTGTATTTGTACACATGACTTTTTATCTAGTGTAAAATATTTATTTTAGTATGTCGCATCAATACATTAATTATATTTTACCATCTCAGATTCGAATTGAACGGATATTGGGCATATCAGTGACCAGCAATGCTCATTTCGACTGTGATTCTGGTCTTGTCGCCTACCCTGCTGGGTTAGTATTTTTTGTGTACATGATATTGTAAAATGTTAAGTTGAGGTGTTATACTAGTTGGTTTGTACATGTTTAAATTTTGTCTGTTAACATTTAGAAACACCATCGTCCTTTTGGACACTGGCAGTGGGACAGTGGTGACACACATAGTTTTGGAGACGCGAAAGTCAATAAGCGCTCTTCAGCTAAAGAGCAATTCCCTTCTATTTGTTGCCTCTGAGGAGTCAAATTTCCTGCGTGTTGTCAATTGGCAATCGGGTGTTGTGAAGGATATTGCTCCATGCCAAAATGTCGTCTGTGCTGTAAGACTAAAAATATTCGCGTGATATTGTGAATATCGGCAACACTACAATCGAAAATTGTGTACTATAATTCATGATTATTTTAATAGGCCGTGTCCAGTGTTTTGGGGCTGTTGGTTACCGTCGGCTCGGACAGAGTTGTATCTGTGTGGGATTTCAAAAGTCTCACAGGAGCGCCGAGTAGAAACGGGAATACACCTGCAGGAACTCCTACGGGTCAACCCAACTCATCTCGTGGAAGGAAGTTAGCATCAAGTTCTGTAGCTTGTAAAGTCTCATGTGTTTCATTCTCTCCAGATGGAACTAGGAAAAGTAAGATAAAATATTTACTTTGTGATATAAACAGTATATCAGATCCAGTGTAAAATGACAACGTTAATTCATTAATTGTTTAGAACGAATGTGTTTTGACGGGGAGACCTGCTATTCTTGGGAGTGAACATTCAAATGCAGATTTCAGAGATGTTTCGACTGATGGTAGTACGACCTATGCTATTGCCAATTTTGATGGGACTGTGTCAGCAACATTGTGCCAATTTGATGAACGACGCTTTCTGGACAAATGGGTTCAACTTAAGGTAAATCCAGCAAGGAAGGACCATATTTATTTAGCAGGCCACTAATTTCAATGTTTCCTTAATATCCATGAAAATTTAATTTTTTACAGACGAAACAGGCTTTTTGTATGTGTATGGATGAAGATTTAATATTTATTGGATGTGCGGAGGGGTTAATAAGGTGTTTTCGATCAGGCCGGCTGGAATTTATAGCCACTTTACCTTTGCCTCATCATTTAGGCGTTGATGTAAGAATGACACTATTTGCTACGTTACATTCAAAATTCAAACCTCCTCAAGCTTCTTTATACTTTGAGGACCCATTTGCCCCCTATGCAGGCATTAAAAGTTTTATGGCTTATTTCATAATACTATCAACTTTTATTTGATTCAGATTGCAAAAGTTACTGATGTCACTTTGTTGTCTTCTCATCCTCCTGGATCGAAATTCCCAAATGTAGTGGGAATACGTGCACCAGGAGGTAAAAAGATTGTAGCCGTGTATGCAGACCATTCACTATACACGTGGGATGTACAAGATGTTAAGCGGGCAAGTGGTTCTCCTTTTTACCTTCACAATGCCGATTGATAGCTATGCTTCTTACTTGTAAATCCATTAAGATTTCCCTTAAAGAGAATGGACACACCTAATCAATGCAATTTGCGTAGGTGGGGCTGTCGCATTCATGGTTGTGGCATTCTGGTTGTATTTGGGATCTTGCGCTAGGCTGCCCCGTCAACAACACCCAAGCCGGAGGCCAACCAACGGCGCTTCAATCTTGGCCTGTGTTTATTACCTGTTCTAACGACGACACTATTCGTACATGGGACATCCTTAGTCAAACGAAATCTAACCTGTATTCAAATGTAAGACCACGCATTCACTTAAGTCTAAATATGAATGACTGTGCACTGGTTTTGCTGAGTGTGCTGTTGGTAGCCCAGTTTATGTAATATAATGAATTGCGATTATGTGTAAACAATAGGAATGCGTGGACATAAAATACATCTCTACACGACATTTAGACTCACCTTTATTTATCTCGCATGGAAATGGTGTCCGCTGTGTGGGTATTGGCTCTTCATTTGTATGCTGCGGGGATAGACAGGGAAACCTCAGACTTTGGAGATCAAAATCAAAGAACGAACTGATCAAAATTAAAGCTCATAAAGAAGAAGTTCTGGCCATGGATGTTAAAGCATCTCTGATAGCCACTGCGTCTCGTGATGGCACCGTAAATCTCTACAGTATTGGGCAGGTGATGTGTTATGATATGATTTTATCTCTGCAAACTTCCTTATAAGGATATTTAATATGTATAGATTTACATAAATCAATATATTCCTTTCAACGGGTTCATTTACTTTTATAGGAAATTGAACGACTTGCTTCAATGCAGGAGCACAAGGGTTCTGTTACATCAGTCAAGTTTTTAATATCTGATAGAACTATACCGCCATCTTTGCATGTGATTTCTTGCGGAGCAGATAAAAATCTAGTTTTTCGACAACTTATATGCAAAGGAAGTGAGCCCGGGAGTAATTCGGATCCACTGGAAATATTACAACCGGATTGGTCAGGGGATGTAGAAGTTCATGTTACCTCTGTAGTTACTAGTAAAACACCGTTATTCGATCTGGAGTTAGACTCGGGTGGAAAACATGTTCTTGTGGCGTGTCAGGATTCTTGTGTTCGAGTGTACAATGTGTCTACGGGAAAACATAGTAAAACGTTACGCAGCAATAATCCCAACGTAGTGTTAGGAACTATTATAAAGGTGACAGTAGATCCTAGTGGTTATTATGTAGCCGTCGCATCTACTGATAAATCAATCACTGTCTTCGACTACTACAAAGGAGATATTGTGGCTTCGTTGGTAAGATATTAATGGAGCAAAGCAGAAACATGAGAATATTAACAGAAATATGAAGCAAAAGTGCTGAATACATTTTGTTTGTCTATTTAAATTCAATTAGGTTGGGCACTCTGAGCTAGCTACTGCTCTGAGGTTTTCTCCTGATTTCCAAACACTCCTCTCTGTAGGAGGAGATTCGTGTGTTTTTGTTTGGAATCTTCCTAGAGAAATGGTTGTCACAATGGAAGCTCGTATGGGAGAAAAACGATCAAGGCAGGGCTCAAAGAAATCTATCACGCCTGCACCAATGTCAGACTCACCAACAAATCCACCGTCACCAGTTCGTCCTGATTATAGGTACAAACATCTTTTTAGAAAATGAAGTTAATTGTATTACAGATATCTGCATTTTTTCGGTGAGCAAATTGTATGCTAAACATTAAACATTGTTCGTTATACAGGTTTAGTTTTGGTCAACTTCCTGACTGGGCTAAAAAACAAATGAAAGGGGAAAGTGCTACATCGTCTCCAGTTCCAACAAAAAGAGCTCCAGCTACTTTACCTCAGGGCAGATGGAGTGAACGTGTGGAACAATCATCGGGAGCACTTACCATAAAATCCTTTTATCATTCTGATACCGTTGTTCCTGTTCCGTTTGCGAAACCACCAGGTAATTGCGATATTTTTTATATCGGGAGAAAACCCGTTCCTTGATTTGATATGAGCTTACAGTAACTGTTATAATTTATTTTCCAGCTCCAGAAATTGTAAAAGATATTCCTGATGAACTCCCTGAGCCCAGCAGCATGGCTACAGACTCTTTTTCAAAAACCAGTACAAGTTCAGATAAAGAGGTAGATAGTCGCAGTCTCGAAGAGAACTTAAAACCGGAAGTGGATAAAGAAATGGTCAGGATTACTTCTTTTTAAGGGAAACCTACTGCTAAAGCAGTATACTAATTACACTTTCAATTGTACTCTTTAGGAAGGAGATGATGAAGAGTCAACGGACTTTCACTCTGATGTCGGAAAATCTACCGATGGAGAAACAGTGGAAGTTCCGCGTATACATCTAAGCAAAGTCAGATCCGGCGGAAGTGATACGGATGACAGTGGCTCAGTTAGGTCGTCCAGTCGAACTTTATCAAGTTACAAAGAATCAAACCAACCGTACGAAATAGTGAGAAGTAGAAATGCAGAGCTCATCATGTCTGTAAAAATGAAGAATCGTGAAATATCCAAGAGCCGAATGGAATTAGAAAAGAGATTGGAAGAAACTAGGAAGAAGCTGCAAAGTGTAAGAACACTACAGTATAGCAGAAAAATAATCTTTAAAGTACAATAGGCATAATTAATATAATAAACCTTGTGAATATCTTATATTAATTCCAGATTGGCTACAAATCAATGAGTCAGTCAACACAAGATTTAAGTCGAAGTTACGGAAAAGGTAAGTTAGAATTTTATCTAGACAGTAATCGTAATTGGCCTTCGCTTTTGGGAAACGAGGTGTAATTAAGCGGTTGTTGTTAATGATTATGGTGGTTGATAATTTAATGTCTTTTGAAATAATGAACTTTTCGGTAGTGTTGACACTTAGCACACTCATTTTAATGAACCACGCAAACTCAGCATTTAAGCAAGCATCACAGCAAGCTCTTCCACAGCCTACGCCTATTGCGCCATTACTGCCACATCCGCATCATCCATTTCTATTCCCTTTTCAAAACGGATTTGGGTTCTCTTCTACCAGCTCCAATTCTACATCAAACTGTTCTAGTCTCAACTCTTCTTCCGCTGCTGAAGCTAATGCATTTTTTGTTCGACACTCGGACTCTACGCTTACTACAAATGTCATTCAAAAGCCTACCATAATATCCAATAAGAGTGCAAAAATAGTGCAGTGTGTTCCTCCCTCCAGAATTAACTGTTCCTCTCATAGGTCTGAGTGGTTGTGTTACAACTCAATTTTAGAATGCTTTATGGCTTCGCGTTAATAATGCTTTTTATCGTAATTTCCTAAAATTGCATGCAGTAGTATGTATCGTTGTATAAGATTATGGAGCATGAATAGTGTTCTATCAATAGGAAATGGTTTAAAATCTAACACGTTTTTTTCGGTTTAATTAACCCAATTTTTATTTGAAACTAACTGACCTTGTAAAACTAATTATTTGAATGTGTGTATATAACCAAGTACCTTTTTTGGAATGCATTTGTTTTGATTTAACAATTTTTTCTACCTGTAGAATATCTGCTGGATGATTCAGATGATGATACTAGAGACGACGAGGAAAGTGGTGGAATTCGAAGGACGTGCTCCCTCTCCGACTTGAATGCTTTGCCGAATACCAGTGGAGGTTCTAGTGTTGCAGCTCCCCGAAGAAAGCGATCCTTCCACAAACATCGCAATGGTTTTTTATTATTAGTTTTTTAGCATTATAATTTGGTTACATATTCAATTACACTTTCATTTGCAATGGTTATATTTAGAATTTTTTGTCATGAGTTTGTGAAACTCGGTGCATGTCTTTGGTTATATAATTTCGTTTCCTGTGTTTGTTCGCTTATGCTGAAGCTAGACTTTCTCTTTCAAAATCACTTTGAGTGATAGCATGTGCATGAATGACAATTGAAACGTCACTTTTGGTATTG
>JAHZMV010001399.1:0-42496 GCA_027743765.1 Coecobrya sp. COE2 | reverse complement strand
GCTTCTTCACAGAACACTCTACAGCCAAACATCTATATTTTGCATCGAATACTGTCTTTTGAAGCTGTGGGAGTCGTGGGGAGTAAAACCAGACGCAGTTATTGGTCACAGCTTGGGAGAGTTTGCTGCTGCCGTGTGTGCAGGCTTGGTTGATTTTGAAGATGCAATTAAACTGGTTGCAGAAAGGAGCAGACTTGTGGAGAATGTTTGTAAAAAAGGAAAAATGATTGTTGTTAACACTGACCAGAAAACAGTAGAGGATATGCTTGGTCAATTTATTAAAGGAGGTCCAGACTTCTTGGACTATGCTGCTTTCAATTCTTCAGATCAGACAGTTTTGGCCGGTCCACCACAAGTCGTTGATGCATTTGCTTTGCTCTGCAAAGAAAGGAATTTGAAGTCACACATTTTGGATGCAACAAACGCCTTTCACTCTCGAGACATGGATGACATCATTTCAGACTACGAGAAAGTAACACGGAATATTAAGCCAGCAACCACTTCAACATGCACTTACTTTTCCGGACTGAGAGGTGTAGCATGTCAGGATATAAATTCGGAATATTTGATTCAGCACACTAGAGAGCCAGTTCGTTTCATGGATGCTTGCAAAGCTGCATATGAAGATGGATGCAGGGTATTTATTGAGGTGGGTCCACAACCAGTGCTCTGCGCACTGACTATGAAGAACATCTCTGGAGAAAGTGGGCATGAGGAACCGATTTCTGTATTTCCGTCCATGCGAAGAAAAGAAAATGAGTGGGCGACTTTACTTGGCACTTTGGGGAACCTGTACATGCTTGGATTTGACATTGATTGGCGTCGATTTGACCAATACTTTCTCCGGAAGAAAGTACATCTTCCAACATACCCATTCAACAGGAAACGCCATTGGTATGAAACTAAAGAGGAGAATAAGGAAAGTATTGTCTTTAATACAAAATCATTACATCCACTTTTGGGGTGTCCTATCCCCAATGCGACTTCCAATTCAATATATCAATCAACAATTGAACTGGGCAAATTGTCTTATTTGAAAGATCACGCAATTGGTGGACATGTAATATTTCCAGCAGCGGGTTTTGTCGAAATGTGTTTGGTATCTGGAGGCTTGTCAACAACAGGAAAGCAGGAACTTGAAAACCCAATGTCTGTCGAAAATTTGACTGTGGAAGCACCTCTTGGGATTATCCATGATAAAAGTTGCAATATTCAAACGGTTATAGACAATGAAGATGGCAAGATAAGGATTTTCGCTCAACAGATTCAGGATTCTGGAAGTAGAATTGATTCCATAAAATGGAAACGACAAGCTGTTGCATCCTTTGTTCCACTTCAAATTAATTACCACTTGAGAGAGGAAGTGGAAAGTCTGCCGGACATAAAGGCACGTTGTCAATTAGCAGTGGACACGATAGAATTCTACAATAATTTGACGACTGTTGGGTTGGAATTTGGAACAAGTTTCAAAAGTCTCAAGACACTTTGGAAAAATCAAAATGGCAACGAGATATTAACAGAGATTTATCTTTCGGAAAGCGAAACCGGAAACTACATGGCACATCCGGTGGTCCTTGATGCTCTAATTCAAACACTTATGATTGGAATTAAACGAAACAATTCAGACTCGCTCTTTGTTCCACTGGTTATCGGAAAAACGGTAGTTTTTGCAAAAGGCCAATCTCATTCTTATTTTGCGCATTGTGCATGGAATGACGACCAACCACCAGACACAAGAAAGGCAACACTTTATGATCAGAATGGAAACATTATTGCTTACATGGAAGGGGTGCAAATGATTGAAACCAAAGCAGAAACCATCGTGAAAAATTTAACTTGCAAAAGTCTGCAAATTCCAAATATGTATGAAGAAGTGTGGAGATCAAGAATGGGACCCTTTAAAAACAGAACTAATCTAAAAGTGATGAACGGACAGAATCTTTATGGACAACAATTTGCAAATGAGCTAGCAAACTGTAACTCGCAAACGGAAGATCACATTAAAATGGTAACAAACAGGAAAAAGTTGGTGTACTGCTACATTCTCAAGGCATTCTATGAACTTGGGTGGAAGCCTGAATTGAATCAAACACTGCAGGTGGACACGTTCATTTCTCAGATGAAAATGGTAACATCACAGGAAAAGCTGATTCACAGATACTTTGACATTCTCCGTGAAGAAGGGATCCTTGACAAAAGGCCCTGGAAGGTTATTCAGGTTCCCCCAAAATTGTCCAAAGTTGAGCAAGACATTGAAACCTGCGAAAAATTCATAAACGATCATCCTCTGGAAACTGGAGATGCAAAAGTTACCATCGGATGTGGACGAAGGTTATCCGCGTTCCTCAACGGAAAAGAGTCGGCCCTAAGTTTCCTGTTTCCCGAGGATAAATCAACGGAAGTGTGTGCAGAAACTTTTTATAACGAATCAATCACTGTGGATGCAGCACACATCGCATTTGTATCAACGGTGAAACGCATAATGTTAAATTACGCTAGCTTACCAGAGGAACAGCGTGGAGTTATCCGTATCCTTGAAGTGGGAGCTGGCACGGGATCGACCACTTCCCGTGTCCTTCCTATTCTTGACGATTTCAAGGCCAAATTTCAATACACATTTACTGACATTTCGCCCGCTTTCTTCATCAAAGCTCGCCCAATGTTTGAGGCGTACGGTCAGAGAATGATATACAAGGTGTTCAATGTTGAGGAAGATCCATTGGAACAAGGATTTTTTTCTAATTACGATATTGTGATTGCAAGCAATGTTCTTCACGCGACTCGAGATGTTTTGGAATCTGTAAGACACGTAAGGGGTTTGTTGAAGGACAATGGACTGTTGCTTTTGGTGGAAACGATGCAGCCTATAAGAGAATACGATGTCGTCTTTGGCCTTTTGGATGGTTTTTGGCGATTTGAAGATTTAAAAATCCGTCCTGATTATCCTTGTATCTCTGGGAAGACATGGGAGAAAGTTTTGAGGGAAAGTGAAGGATTCGATCGGTTTAACTTTTTCCCTTGCTTTGGGGGTCAAGTTGGGGTGCTGGTGGGAGGAGCTTCGTGTAACCATATTACTGTATCAACCCCCATGCCTAATGCTGAGGACAGTTGGTGGCTTGTATTTGCAGATGAGCTTGCATTCGGTACTCATTTGGAGTGCATGTTTCGTCAAGTACAGAGAAAGCTGATTATTGTCAAGAAATCGAATGAGTACAGTTTCAATTTCGAGACCAATTCAATGCAATATAATATTCGACCCGAAGAGAAAGCTGACTATGTCAACCTATTTACTATGATCAATGAGTCAAAGTTAAAAATTGAAGGTATAGCTTATTTATGGGGACTGGATGCAGAGACCGATCAATTGAAAATCAGTACACAATTCCTGTTCCTGGCACAAATTCTCCTGTCCGAATTCAAAGGACTTCCAAAGTTGGTTCTGGTGACAGGTAATCCAGTTTAATTTAAAAATGATAATGGTGTTACTTGTTAAAAGCTATAGAAAGAATCGTTGCACTTTGACAGAGGGAATTATGCCAATTGCGGATGAGAGTGCAGTAAATATTGCACCTTCTACATTATGGGGTATGGTGAGAAGTTTTCGAACTGAGCACTTTAACCTTCATGTTAGAAGCGTCGACTTGGATCCAGATGAGGAAGATCTGGACTTGAAGTTTGGAGAACTGTTTAGTGAATTCTGGAATGATGACTTAGAGTTTCAAATTGGTATGTAATTTTTGTGGCAGTAAAAAAGAATCATTTTAATATTTTTCTTATCACGTATTCTTCATAGAATAAGCTTATATATATCCTTATTCAATCCGTATTCTTGAAAAAATCCTCGAAACTCATGATAATCTTGGAGGTAATTAATTAAATCCTATGCATTGACTATTATTTTACCTTCTTACACAAAAGTTATAGTTTGATATTATGTGCATGCACATGTTAGAAGTAATATATAAATCATGGGGCTACGCTTTTTAAAATTCAGTTTAGTATTACGATAGTTTGCCTGCTACATAATATGAAAAGTATATATATTATACAGAAAACCAAAGACTGATGATCATTTTAATGGAGAATAAAAATTAATACTCCCTTTCAAATACAGCATACAGGCAGAGAGGACGGCATGTCTGCAGACTTGTCCAGTGCAAAGAGTTTGCTACCCCGCTGTCCCTACCGAACAGTGAAAGGTATTCATTGAAGCTGCCAGAGACAAAGAATATTGCAGACTTGAAGTTCTGTCCAAATGGAAAGGTTCCCCTAGGGGAAAATGAAGTTGACATTGAAGTCCATGCAACAGGATTAAATTTCAGGTTACCCCACACTCCATACTACAAATATTAATTCAATACCGATACAATTTCACTGCAATTCTCTGACTGATTTTGTTTGCTTTTAACAGAGATGTTTTTGTTGTCCTCAAACCTGAAAAACAGTTTGATTCAATTAACTGCCTCGGCTTGGAATTTGCAGGAACAGTTGCGGCAACAGGAATGAATGTATCAGAGCTTCGGGTCGGCGATCGCGTGATGGGTTGCAAATTTGCCGATGGCGCGCTCCCAAGTCATGTACAAATGGAAGAGGGCCGACTATTTAAAATTCCAGATGAACTCACCTTTTGTGAAGCTGCCAGTATGACCTAATTTAACGGAATGACGCTTAAATATGTAATAATTATTATTATTACCATTAGGTATAGATTTTGATTTTTTCATTTTCTTTCAGCTATTCCAGCGGCATTTGCAACTGCATACTACTGTCTCGTTATGGTAGCTCACCTTCGTAAAGAAGAAACTATTCTAATCCATACTGCTTCTGGCGGCGTTGGCCTATTTGCCATCCAAGTTGCAAAGGCCATTGGCGCCACAGTAATTGCCACTGCTGGAAGTCGTCGGAAAAGGGCATTCCTTCGAAATCTTGGGATTGAGCACGTATTCCATTCTCGAAATACAGAATATGCCTCACAAATACAAACAGTAACACAAGGAAAGGGTGTAGACGTGATTCTAAACTCACTGACTAGTCCTGGATTCAAGGAAGCATCTATTAAGGTCTGTTGCCAGAATGCCAGATTCGTGGAGATGAGTAAGATTAACGTGTATAGTAAAGCGGAAGTGAAAGCTATTAGACCGGATATTGATTACAACATAATTGACATTGCCGCTGTGGATAGAGATACATGGAAATCTTTCTGGGTTGCTGTTGTGGAGGGTATGAGGAAAGGTGCATATAAATCAATTCCCTATACTAGATTCGAAGCTCAAAATGTCCGAGAAGCATTAACATTCATGCAAAAGGCCAGGCACATAGGCAAGATCATCGTCACAATGCCAAAAATGGTCTTGAAAGAATCTTCCTTCGAATCAGAATTGATGTACTTCAACGAAAATTCGACATATTTGGTAACTGGAGGCCTTGGTGGGATTGGTTTGGAACTGGCCAAATGGATGGTAAAACATGGCGCAAATCACATTGTTCTCACCAGTAGAAGAAAGCCTGATCTCCATGTTGAGAAAGTTATTAAAGAGATGCAAGCGCAAGGGAAAAATATTGTAGTGAAGACTGCTGATGTAGGTAATTACGAAGAATGTGTGGATTTGTTAAATGGAATCAAAGAATTAACCCTAAATTTAAATTTGCGGCCCCTAAGAGGTGTGTTTCATCTTGCGGGAACATTGAGTGACGCAACTTATGTAAATCAGAGTGTATCATCGTTTCAAACTACGTATCAGGGCAAAATTTATGGCGCTTGGTATCTTCACCAGCTAACTAAACAGGACAATCTGGATCATTTTGTCATGTTTTCATCAATGGTCTCCATTTTGGGATCCTCTGGTTTATCAAATTATGCAGCCGGTAAGTTGGACATGGATGAGTGCAATTAAGGAATACAATTTCATGCTGAGCTAATACATTAGCTTGAAAAACTTTTTTACCCAATTCCTTATTACTTTTGCTTTTAGCAAACGCTTATTTGGATGCCCTATGTCATTATCGCAATGCCCTTGGCCTCTGTGCTCAGGTCATTAATTGGGGACAGTGGAGCGAGGTATAATAATAACAGACTCTATGAATTGAAATATGTTAACATTTAAATGGAAAGCTTAATTAATTTAATTTCTAGGTTGGAGCCGCAAAATTAATTAACATGCCTGCCGTCACACCATTTCCTCCTGATACTGCGCTCAACGGTTTCGAATTAATCCTCAAGTCTCAAAAGGCCCAGACTGCCATTTTAGAAATTGACTTCCGGTATGCTAGAAAGTTGACAAGTAATGTGGGCACTTACTTTGAAGAAATTCAAATCGCCAAAGGGAATGATGACGGAGTAGCATTCACAGTAAAAATTGGCAACTTCAATGACGATTTCAAAGCTTGTGATACGGAAGATAAGAGAGTAAAAGTGATAAAATCATACGTCGAAACTATTTTGAGACAAATTTTAAAATTTGACGAGGACGAGGCTATTGATGAGAATCAAAACTTTTCGGAAATGGGGATGGATTCCTTAATGATGCTAGAAATGAAAAACTTTCTCCAAACCATGCTTGGAACACTTGGAAGGAATATTACATTGAATGTATCGGAAATGTCTGAGCTTACAACAATTACTAAGTTGGTTTGTCACGTGTTGACACTGATTAAGAAATCTGGCAATGACAATCGCCACCCGGAGAAAGCTGTATCAGAGGATAAATCCTACTTTCACTTTTCCCCAGAAATAAGTAAAACGATTGAAGAAGACATGGTTCTCCCAGCATCAATCATTAAGAACAATGGACCAGCCTGTTCACCAACTGACATTCAAATAGTTTTACTTACGGGTTAGTAGTATTTAAGGTTGCATTTTACATTGAGAGTCAATTAATTCTCACTGATATCGCCCCGTGTCTACCTTTTACAGGTGTCACTGGAAAGCTGGGTCCTTATATGCTGGCAGCCTTGCTAAAGTACACTTTAAGCAAAGTGTACTGTCTCATAAGAGCAAAGAATGGCAAGTTGGCAAGGGAAAGGCTGGACAAAATATTACAAGAGAAAGGTTTGTGCTCATTGCCCCAGTCTAAGATTGAGCCGGTCGTTGGGGATATCACGGATCCTTTGCTTGGCTTGGAAGAAAGCAATTACAAAATGCTAGCTGAATCTGTTGACGCTGTTGTTCATTGCGCAGTAAAGGCAAATTTGATGGATCCATATATTAAGGCTGAGGAACCTTTAAACCATACCATTAGAAATGTTAATGTAATCGGAACAAGAAACGTGCTGGCTTTTGCTGGTACTGCGAAATCAAAACGGGTACTTCATGCTTCAACGTTATTGGCATGCCATAAAGTCACGGAAGATGATTTACTTTTTGAAGACTGGTGTAGTCCCCCTGACGTATTTCAAATGACCAATATTGGTTACCCAGTATCAAAGTTTGTAAGTGAAATATTGGCTAAACAAGCTAGCGATAGAGGGATTCCCGTACAGGTTCATAGATTTCCGGGGTTGTTGGGTGATGCAGTGGGTAGATTTTCGTTTCCAAATAATCATGCAATGTTAAGACTTTTAGGATTTTGTAAGCTTCGTGCAATGCCTTCGATTCCTGTGCCACTACAAGTTCTTCCTGTGGATTTTGCTGCGGACATATCCTGCCAGCTATTTTTTAATGACGATGCGTCAACTGGGGTTTATAATCTTACAAATCCAAAAATGAATATCTTACAGGAATTTCCTCGGGTAGCGCAAGAGTTTGGATTTCGAATAGATGTTGTTGAATATGAAGAATTCCACAAGAGATTATCCGAGAATGAAGAACTGGCTTCAGTTTTTCCATATAGGGAGGTAGATATAGAGGATGGCCGTTTTATCGACTTTACACTTTCTCCAGTAGCCATGCAATGTTGGTCAAGGAATCCAGATCAGTTTTTCATTAGCAGTAAAGTAATGAATATTATACCAAATTATAAAGATGATGCGACAAGCCCGGTTGACATTCTTCGGAGAGATATGGAATATGCGAAAAATAAAGGTATTTTTGCTAAAATGAAGCTATCCTAGATTTACTAGATACTTAAATATTAACAAGAATTGAATAGTTTGTTATTTAAATTTTAAGAACGTAAGATTTTCTGATAATCATGAATGTTGGAAACGCAAATATACACGGCTACAATACTCCATATTACATTACTTTATTTTTAACAATCCTGTCACAATTTTAAATATTTATTTCAAACCAAGTTTCTTTCTTACCAACATGTGCAATAAAGAATATTTTTCCAGCTGTACGTGCTTTTTGCAAAGATATTATTTATTTATTCACGTTTGAGTTGGAAACGGAAATTATACAACCATGTTACAAAATTCGAATTGAAATATATTCATATCTAGATCAAATGTATATGTAAATTATGCATATTAAATATCCTATGTAATCAAGGTTTGCAAAATATTTTCAATAAAGATAAATACATAACATTGTTAAATGTGAAGCAAACAGGCAACTTTCTATTTGCAGAAAGACAAAGAAGCATTTAATTCTCCAATTTTTTATAGTGTTTATTAACTATTTTTTCATTTGAAAGCCTACGATGAAAGAGCAACTTTATTTATGCTTACGGCCACCTTTAAAAGGTTAAAATAGATTTATTCAAAAACTATTTTTATTTTTAAATTAATTGTGCCACAAAGACAATGTAGTCAACATGCTTTTGTATTTGGATACATTGTAAAATAAGTAACAACGCGGTTCTCTAGACGTCGCCACTTTTACAGTAATAAACAATTCAAATACATTAAATTACGTCACTCCTTCCAGATAATAAGAATGTTAACCCGAACTTTTGTTCCCAACATTAAAGAAGTGCATTAATATTTATTGAATAAGAACAACAATATCAATTATTTAACTGTAGCGGTAAAATTGTAAGTTTTCTGAGTATAGAGGCAAAGATGTTGAAATATTGTGTGAGTGAAATATAAGTTATATTATATCCGTAGTTAATATTTATAAGTATTCTTTTTAACGAGCAACAATAGTGTTAGCAAATTGTATATAAGAAAAGTTTATTTTGTGCTATAATTTTTATTGGGTTCACAGATCTCCATTTTCCATCGCAATTTGTTTATTTAAGTGCTGAGTAAGTTTCTTTTTCATTTTTATACGATCTTTCTATCCTACTCTTTCATTTCAGTTTGCTGTATTATGGTAATCAATGGGAGCCTGACTTTATTATTTCAGTTGGTTTCACTCCTTTCAATATGAAGTTGCTTTCCTCCTGCTAGATAAAGTTGCTCTTATTATTAGAGTATGAGTTGGTGTTAGTATTCAAATATTCACATTCCCAGTTATGATAATGAATGTTGTCAACATAAATTAGCATTGAAAATTCCTTTCTCCTTCATGTTCCCATTTTGAAAACCAAGGGAAATTTTAGCTTCATCACAATTTTTTGAAAGTTTAGAAATTGAAAATTAACTTGGCCTTCTTGTTAGTCGCCTCCCAGAGACAGAGCCTGTAAATCAAAAAGATTACCAAAGATTATTAGTCCAACATTCCTTCCATATTTTCCCGTTTCAGAGCCATGCTTTTTGCTCGCTCCGTTATCTAATGCAGAATTGCAGAACAATAACATGGTAATCCAGCATCATCTCTTGGTAAGTATATGTGAAAACATTAGTTATAAGTTGTAGTAAGGATCAATTATAAATAAAAGCTGCTATTTTTGCCTAATCAATTATTATGCCATTTCTTGTGCAATTCTACAATAAATTGTGACCGTATGTGTTTTTTCACCATTAAAAAAATCATTTTCCTGTTACATTAAAATTGAGTTTATGTCTATTTCTTTGAGCTTTGTTTGATGATGATAACTTATGTATCTATATACTATGTTCTGTAAATCTTCCAAGAAACTTGTGCATATACCTATACACATTTTTTGTCATGTCTTTTTTGGTACATAGTCTATTAGTCGGTAGTAGGCACAATCAACGGTTGTTGGTAAAAGGATACTTTACGGCTTCGAGGCCAAAGAAATTCTATCAGGACAACGAACAGACAAATAGGACACGATGCGTTACCCCAGTTCCATTTATTTCAAGGCAGGAGCGAAAAGCCAATTAGTTTATGTCGTTAGATACTTTGATAACTTGTTAGAAACTCTTTTCTCTGAACCACGTTGTTATTTTTTCACTATATATTATACAACTAAATTGTAAGTAGGTATATAACACTTTTGGTTCATTGCTAGCGCCAAATCTATAACAAACTACTCCGAAAGTCAAAAGTTCGTTGTAACCAGTCCGTGTGTCATGCTCTTGCCTGTCCACACAAAGAACTTGAGAAAAGTTCGTTTGTGCAGTTTTTCGTCAATTTATCGCCTTTCTCTTTCATCGTCACAATAAACATTGGCTGGATAGACAGAACTGACAATATTATTATGTACCAATAACTAAATACAATTGAACCGTCGAAAAATTGTACCTTCGAACCGACAATTATAAAGAAGTGACGCATGAATAAATATGAGACATTATAATTCACAGTTGAAAAATACTGGTGTTAGGGCGGTGAGAACAAGAAAATCGATTTGTTGAAAAGGAAAGAAAAGAGATAAAAATTGTAGAAAATATTATGCCCATATATGTGTAAAGTTTACTGTGAGAAAAGAATCTTTGTTACACTACAAAATGCTTACCGTATTTATAATTTCTTTTGTTACATAAATTAAATTAGTTCATGAAGTTGTGTTGAAAAACGATATAACTGGCTAAGTGTTCAATTGTATAAAATGAAAAATTGTTACTAGTTTACCCAAAAATTGAAATCCGATGAGGTGAAAGTTTGAACATTTCATGTCAATAGATCGTAAAGCATAAAGCGTTCCACTTCATTCATCATATATCAATTTTTGCACGATGCAGTTATGCGTATACTGAAGCTAGTGGATCTTTACAATCACCTCTTAAATGGATACAAAAGCGAACAATTTTATTGCTTGCGTGAGCATCCCTATATCACCTTTTCTCTACATACATCGATTTTTTGGCAGTGTTTTTCATGTGGACCGACTGAACAAAGAATAGTGGTAATTGCATATACAGAAAATCCATTACAGAGAATCAACCCCCGCAGCTGAGCAAAGTAGGGCGCCATTCATTTCGCTATTACATCTAGTGATCTAAAAATATCTTTCGTTCTCAGTAATAAAGAAAATTCTATTCCTTTCCAAGTACACGTATACTGCTAATTCTAATGTACCGCAATGCCTATGCCACTTCTCCAGCTCCTGGATCTTATATCTTGTATTTCCATTTTGTACACTAGATACATTAGATATTCAAATGTTTTCTTACTTTTAGGCATATCACAAGACGGCAGGGATTCTTGATCTCAAAGTACGTTAAGAATTAACACATTTTTAGAGATTGTATCTTTACCTCTAATCGTCTATTTGTATGTCGAGCAGTCGAGTCTCATATATGTAGCTTCTTTCCCTCGTGTATTAGATCGGCGCTAACCTGAGCTACTTTCTCCGAACAAATAATATGTATGTATATTGTAAATAATATACACAATTCATTCACAAGCTCTTTATTAATCACCAGGAGGGCGTAGGTGTTCTTTTCGCATAGAAATATCAACATCATGGTTAAATTCTCATGCACAAACTCACTACACTCCTTTTCTAACTACTTCAGCCAAACATTGAATATGTTAAAAGCACACATTGTATAAAACTTAATGAGTCGTCTTGCCTTTAAAGCGATATGGCATTATAATAAAAGGAAGATTACGATCACCACCATTTACAATAATGTTGAAAATGAAACTTGTGAAAGTGAACCATTTCACGTAAATGCTCGCTGCTAGCTTTTATATTATTCCTTTCCATTCCGACAACCTTTACGACCATTTCTTCCAACTAATGAATCTGATGTGCTTAAGCATATAACAATCAGAGTCTAGTGCAGTGTCCTGGTTGTATGTACTTTGCTTAATGTGACTATCAACACGTATCGATTACAGTCATTAAGATCAGTAAGTGTAACGCATATCTGCCTGGAGCTTAGAATTCAAACTTATATCGAGCCTTTTCAAACACATATTTTGACTGCAGTGTTTCAATAGCTTGTTTTGTACAGTGCATTTGCCCATGAGTTTGTCACATTTTAATGAGCAGGTTTTATTTCCTTGAAAGAAAGCCAAGTAAGGTGGCAAGAAAGCGATAGGGTTGATAGATATCATTTAAAAGGATATGGCTCATGAAATGCTTAATGGCATGTAATGTCAATAAAGCAGTTTTACGAGGATTAATTTTTCCCCTCATAAAGTGAAAATGAATGCTCCGTTACGTTTCAAGTTACAGACGTTTGCACCACATACTATTTACGCTACTATACTGTGGATATTTGGTTGACGAATCACACAACAGCATTTATATAGAATCATTAAAAGACAAAAGAGTCAATGCTCATGGGTTAGATTGTTTATCTGACAAACCTTTTAAACAGTGTCAACCACTAAAATATTGTATACAAGTTATTGGGACACCATATTTCAAAGGTATATTTCTACAGCTAAACTGTTCCAAAAAAGAAAGGCTTCCCTTGTGCTCATTTCTTACTGACTACTGGATTATTCTTATGTAGCAAACCAGATTCCATATCTTAGTTTTTAAGGAAACATAATGAGGCCGACAAACACCATACCTATAAATTTTTGTCTTCTTATATGGATTAACATTCAAGATAAAAGCCGTCGCAGATATTTTAACATTGACGTGTGACCGGATATTAAATTTTTTAGGAACATACCAGGCCATTTTCGCTTCCACACACAAGCATAACAGGAAGTTCTTTAGTCGATGAGGTAACCGGCAACCTGTTTTCATATAAGACCGCAGGGGATTGAGACATGAAGAGATATGAACAGAACAGGAATACAGAATCATTGCTGTGCAGAGAATAAACATTGGGTTCGAATTCAGCTACAAGACATTATCAACGGAAAGTAATGAATCAAGTCAAGCATAATAAAATTTCTTGCTCATTTGTACATAACCTACCATAAGTAAACAAACTATATGCTTGCATCATTTAACGAATGTAAACATACAAATGAATTGGCTAGTGGCTTCCGTTCATATTTCTATACTTGTTCAACAAAATTTGGTGTGGAGGAGGACTCGACTCCAATGACACATTTTCACGTTTAATTTATTAAATAATTGTCAGTGTTAGGCATGGCAAATGCGTCAACAAATCAAGAAACATTACATTTCAGTAAATGCATATTACCCGGTGTTGTACTAGAATGAAAGCAAATTACTAGAATGGCTGGTAGTATAGTTTGGTTTCCCTGTCAAAAGTTAGAAAGGAATATTCTCTCATATTCCACTTATGTAGTAAGTAGTCTTATTTTGAAAGTTTAGCATCAAGTCAAAACTTTCGGACAAGTTATACCGCATCTTTATTCCTTTGCGTCACCTTTCATATGCACACTTTAAAAGTAGTATTAGGGTTAGGTTGTCTTTCACAAACTTTACTAGCTGCTTCTATGAGGAGAGTGAAAACTATCATAACTGAGGTCAACTTTCATTCGTATAAAATATAAATTGGTGTAGACGGATCCAGTGCTACCGCAAATTTTCCATTACACATATACATCTATCCTACTGACGCCTTCACATTTTCACAATTTCTGCAATGAATTCTACGTTCTCTGAACTAAAATGCTGTTTGTTCCTCTCGATGTTGACCTATAAGTTTCAAGAATTGCACAACACATGTTTTTAATATCCATACTTTCCGTTTAAGGGACGCATGACACATGTGGCCAATTCGTTTGTTGATGTTGCCAAGTCGGTCATTGTGGAACCCAGAAAAAACAATCCAACGATGACTCAGCACAAGTGAATCTTGTAATAGGCTTCAATGGTAAGGAATGATATGTAGCTGGAATAATATCAGATCTAACCTAGTGGAAATCGAATACTAAGCGGAAACAACAACTTGAAAACTGTGAAACGAATAAAAATTCCATTGGCACACGATTGTGCAAATCCGCTGCGGCACATGCTACAACAAAAGTATTCAATTCGAATAGTCGAATGAATTAATGCTAGTCATAATTTGGTCTCTTGAACATTCAACAAAGCAGAAGATATTGGCAATGGCAATACAGTGGGTTTATTGGAAATGGAATAATGAAATTGAAAGCATTTGGCCTTGTTTCCTCCTAGCAGTGGAATGTGTAATGTCAAATGTAAATCATTTTTGTCACCAGTACTTTCCAAACTCGTCGCTGAACTAAACTTCCATAAACACCATGTACTCCATCAAAGATTACGACGTCATATTACGCGTATTTACTTTTCCCGTCCCAGATTACTTGCCAGAAAGTGGAGAAATAAATAAAAATGCAATCGAGCATGAAAAGAAAAAGCTACTTTTGTGCTGTGGGGAAAGCAAATTTGTCATTTTCTTGAACTTCTCGGAAAATGGAGAAAGTAGTTGGTTGATATGCTCATGTACACAAGTGCGTACGTGTAATTTATGTGACAAATTGTTGACATAAACTACTGTAAATAAAAACAAATAATAATACGTAACGTTTGTGAAATAAAATGCTAGGAGAGCGTGTTGTCTGGTTTTATGACGCACATGGCGCATTTATGGTCCATTTTCTTGATATGATATACCGTGGAATCAAGTAATGCAATCCAAGGTTCTTCTTGTCAGCTCATTAAATCCAATTCACAGATCAAAGACAAAATATCGTTTGACTTTTTGAACGAAGTTTAGTCAAGCATACTTTACTGAAATTGTTACAACAAGGCTTAAAATAGAATGGGACAAGGAAAGTTAAAGTATCAATAAAATGCATTTCTCAACTATGCCGGGAGATATTAAAGACCTCTTTTCAAATACTATGTTGAAATTTGTTTTAAACTTTACCGTTTTACAATCAGGTAGGCTATATGTGCTTAGTAAAGTTCTACGGCTATTCAGCAATCACACATGTAATGTAATAGTAGTATCTGTTACTACCCGTTTCGATCCGATTTGTCTAATCTTAATCTACACACTGGTGAGGTTAACATTAAAATTCTCATTAACCCATAATTACACATATCCGAATCCGTACATTTGATATGACATCTAACGCGTACTTTACAAATGTTAATTTTGATCAACGAAACGCACTTAATAAATTATGTAACAAAGTAAAGGAAGATAGGTACCTAGAAAGATGTCGGTTTGTTCTCCTTAATATTTATTTTAATCCAGATATATCTTCCGTTTCCGTCCGAAGACAAACCAATTTTCTTTCCGTTTGTTTTCTTTTTACCGTAACTACAACATACCATGTTATTTATTTTTTAATATCCTTAATGGTTAGAAATGTTTCTTGCATTCTCTATGTAAATGTGGAACATCGCCACATTGTAATCTTTGTATAATGTCAACTCTTGTCAAAATGAATTAAAGATGGCATTATTCAATGTACAAGTTGTAGGTGTGTGGCTTCAACGGTTTAGCCCTTAACTCAGAACAATGCTTACAGCCGTGAAGGAGGAGAGTTCAAGTTATGTTGTGAGGTCTGCTTTTCCATCTCTCTTGTGCAAATCTTGTCGTGTGAACAGAATAAAGAAAGGCTAAATCAGTATATGTGTGGCTAGCTTTTATGCATTATTTACATGGTGTATGCTTTCACTTCGAATAATATTAAACGGACACAATCTTCCATTACGACGGCTTTTAGGACAGTTCCTTTACAGCTTGTTTGATTTGTTAGAGCTCCTTTATAAATAATGGTAGAAAGGAGCGAAAAACGGCTCGAAGCCAGTATTCAGAATTCATAGGTAACTCGTAGGTGAAATGCTTCAGAAGATGGAGCGAAGAGAGAGAAATAAGTGTAGCGTAGCGAAAAGGGGCCAAAGGGAATAAACTATATATGGGGCACGATGTTGGTGGCTGTCGTTTCCTTTCATGTCTGTGCACATTATACCTGTGTGAATGTGTATGTGTCTGAGTGCTAGAGCATAAACTTAAGAGAGTTATCGCACACTTTCACAAGTTATATTTTAGCACGGCGACCGTTTCTTTGTAAAGGTTCTACAAAGTGTGTAAGAATGTGTTTGATTTGATATGCCTAAAAATATTTATGCAGCAGCGTTCATAATAGTAGGACGTCGGAAATTCTTCAAAAGTGGACACGTAGACAAAACCAAGCATGAAACAATTGAGGAAGGATTACTTTTCTCCACGTAAGCATAAATATGGCTAATAAAAAAAAGTCCAGTGTCGTGACGATCGATGTACCTTTTTATGTTTTCACCTGGTGATTACTCCCGGGTTCTTATCAACTTGCGTTAAATTATGCAACAGTTTTCTTCACAACAGATGAGACCTATAACGCTCACCGTGTAAACTAGGTCTGTATACATACTTATATGTTGGTGATAGACTCATGAAAAATGCTATACACGGCACAGGTGCTGGCGAAAAGAAAAAAGGTAAAGATACATAATAGATTTGAGTACCTACATGGCATGCAATGGTAATTTACGACGATATGGTAAACTCTAAAAAACTGCTCTCAAATGGAGGTTTCCTGTTTCTTGTTTTCTTGTTGCAACTTCAGCTTTTAGTAGTACTGTCTAAGGTGGTGTAACGAGCATACATGTTGAGAGAGAGAGAGAGGGAAAGAGAAAGTGGAAGATATATTTCCTTGCTTATTCAAACATCCAAAAGTGTTTCTGGTAGTGCGAAAATGTAGTGTATTTTCGTGCTGATATCATCCCTCCTTCATGTGGATTTTCAAGTAGTGGATGAAGCAAAGAGAAGAAAATTTTGAAAAGGAAATGAGATACTTCTGGAGAATGTTTCATTCCTTCTGCACCAAATCATGTAAGGCAAGATTGGTGCGGTTGGCCATATCAATCGCTGTCGTCGGGAACATGGGAGCAACATTATGGATCATGATCAGTGAAAGGAGCATGCCAGAGTAAGTTTTTTATGGGTAAACAACTTTATAGGTATATCACAACAAGGCTAAATTGTAAAGTAACTTAAGTAAGCAACACAAACTAAACAGATATGTATATTTGTTGTGCTGTGTGCTGTTTGTTCAGCGACCTCATGATAATGAGTTACTCATGAGGTTCTGTTTATTACTGAAGAATTCACATGCTAGGATGGTACTGTGGCTTTGTGCACATAAAGCAACCACACAAGCCAAGCTAAATAAGGAAGTGAAGAAGCACCAGAACAACCAATATACAAAATATATTATATTGAGCGGAAAGCTTTCATTTTATGGATATAAATTTAGGATTTATCCCTGGAATTTCGTTTTTGCAGATATTTTAATCCTGATGCTCACACATCAGCGAAACTCAAATCTCATCGTCGTTGCTTCATTCCCAACCTGAATCCATTTGAACCGGAAGTGAGAGAGTTGATGAATAAACCAACACCAATAGATTGCTCAAAAGCCGCTAATCTCAATTTTGGCAGAATTGCCTTTGAGGGTAGGAAAGGTGTTCATTCAAACATGCTTGTGCGAAAGTTGGATGTTGGGGCTCCGTGTTGCTATCGACCCTTTTATCGTGTTTCAGATGATGACGTCTGGTAATGCATAATAAGTAATGTAAATGACACACAGCCACACACTCACTCGTAATATTTGTAGAAGAACCACCACAAAGCTCTATTTTTACTTAATATGTATTTATTATCATTGCTACGTGTTGTGCGTACGCATTCGCTTCTACTTTAATCATGAAAAATTATTTTGCTTTTCTTTCTGATTGAGATGAATTATTCTCTTGAAAATCCTTGAACCATCTTTCAGTCCGCCCTTTGCACCCGTTTTGGTGATCATTTAGCAGATTCTAGTATGGCTTGCATATGGCCAAATTATAGAGTAAGGTCAGGTTAGAGTTTGAGCAAAGTGGAGGATTCCACCTCATTATCGTCTTTCTAAATGCTCTGATCAAGGTGAATGCAAATATATAAATTCAGATCCGTCTATTCACGGGATAGGAACAACGTGTATCTCATCATTTTATCAACGTTTGTTTGCAGTTTGTTTTAACAAAACTTTGTCTTTGTTCTTTATGCAAGCTTTTAGTCACATTTCTCAAGCGTATCGTTTCAGCTTTGATGACTTTTGGTTTAGTTTCAAAGAAAGAATATATATTTATTACTGTTATACTTTCTCTAAACTTAGGCTGGAACCTACTGCCAATTTTACGTATGTATGTCACCCAATAACGGAACGTGAAACCTCTATTTCCCCTGAATATGAGTTTATCGAAGTAATATGTGGATATGCAGGATCTACGTACAAAGACGCATTTTCTTTTGTTAATCGGAAAGCGAAAGTGGAGAAACGCATATTGCTGAGAGAAAAGAAAAAAGCTCTTAAAAAGGGTGGTCGATATAAAAGCTCAAAAAGAAGAAAGGATGCTGCTCATCAAATTTCTGTAATTATCATCGGACTTGATTCAACTTCACAAATGAATTTTATTAGAATGATGCCAAAATCCCATAAATATCTAGTTAACACGCTCTCTGCCGTACCATTGAAGGGCTATAACAAAGTAGGTGAGAACACTTTGCCAAACGTTGTGCCACTTCTTACTGGTCTCCATCTCAGTCGCTTGAAAGATATCTGCGCTAGCAAAGATTCTCCAATTCATCTTGATAAGTGTCCATTCATTTGGAAAAACTTCTCAGCAAAAGGTTACCGAACAAGCTTTGCAGAGGACGAAGTAAACACTGGGATTTTCAACTTGCACTGGTCAAAAGCTTTTGAAAGCCCACCCACTGATCATTATTTCCGTACGTTTTCAGTCAGAATGCAACAGAATCACGCAAGTTATAATGGTCATTGTCACGGAACTAGGATGACTTTCGAGATTCTTATGGAGAATATTAGAAACACGGCTGCAACATACAAAAACGATCGGTTCTTTCAATTTACTTGGGCTAGTAAGCTGAGTCATGATGATTTTAATAGGCTAGCTTGGGGAGATAATCATTTACTCACTACCTTGAAATATTTGAATGCGAATGGTCATCTGAATGAAACGGTCTTGGTTTTAATTGGTGATCATGGAAGTCGAAATGAGTTTATGCGAAAAACTTATCAGGGACAAATGGAAGATCGATTGCCAGTGGCTTATGTGAGGCTACCAGAATGGTTCCCTTCGATTTACCCAAGAGCATGGGGGAATCTCCAAGAAAATTCTGAGAGGCTGACAACGGCATTTGACATTCACGAAACTTTAAAGGATCTACTTGACCTTTCTCAACTGGCTGATCCCAATACGCATTATGAACGAATGGCTAGCAGGCGGTTCACAAGCCTTCATGGATCAAGTTTATTCATGAAGATACCTGAAACGAGAGGGTGCATCGCTGCAGGTATTCCACAGCACTGGTGCATTTGTTATAAGAAAAAGCCCATTTTAACGGAAAGTTTACTAGTAAAATCAGCAGCGCGTTTTGCTCTTAGCAGCTTTAACCAGATCCTTAAACCATATCAGAGAATTTGTGAGCCTCTTAGACTTTTTCAAGTCACTCGGGCTCTTCAATGGAAACCAGATGACTTTGAAAGCACCGACAATGGATACGCTTCAGTAACTGCTGAAGAGGAGGAGTATAAAAAATCAAGTATGATTCAAGTCTCCTTTACCGTTGTACCAGGTCTTGCTTCTTTTGAGATTACTCTCATCAAGCATCCCGAGTATGGATTCAAACTTACCGATGAAATTGTACGATTGAACAGATATGAAGGGCATGGAGACTGCATTCAACAAGAATTACGCATTTTATGCCAATGTAAGAATATGGGTGGCGACAACAGCGGAAGTCGAAGTCGCGGCAGCATGGGATAATTTACCTGTATTTGTTGTGATATAAATAATGATTTAGATTAATTTAAAAAATACGTGTCTAATGTCTATCTACTTGATGATAATAAAAGTGATCTACTTGCACGAACTGACCCACTTTCATACATTCATTGAACTTTCACCGTTCATTGCTTTGCCTTTGATAATAGTCCAGATTTTGAATTTTAAATGTAGTGCATGCAATATACGTGTTCAGTTTAGTCGTGGAAACCTAATTCATTTTAACCGAACACTGTGAAAATAAATTAAAGGGATCAATGTTAAGTCTATTGCACCCAAAACAAATTATATACTAACGATATTGGTTTATTTTTTAGGAACTGTCTGCCATGTAGGCAATGGTTTTGTATTTCTTAATGAACAAATGAATGATTTACTACTAATCTCACTCAAGCATTATGTTTTGCTCTTGTAGCGGTTGTAAAAGGTAAACTGTTATATACAACTTTCTCTGTAAAATTGTATGATGTGGGAAAAGAGAATAAAGGATAATATTACTACGTTAACGTTAAGGTATTGATTTTTCATTGAAGGGTAAAAGGCGAGCATTATTTGACTACCAAACCAACTCACCGTTACCAAAGATCAATAATTAAAATTGTAATTATAAGAAAATGCATACTTCATAAAATGAAAATTTAAGTAAACTTTCTACGAGCTTGTTTTAAATGATAAGAATTTTACCAGTTATTTATGGTGCTCTTTCAAAGCGTGGAAAGATTTGACTTAACATGTTTGTATTTACATGCAGATGTGGATCAATTGTAAATTAATAATGCTAACTATTGGTGAGTGCACATTTGAATGGGTATTTCTCCAGTGCATATATGTAGCTTACCATAACTAAAAGAATAGGTACACTCCATCCTCATGCACGATTTTTTATTTGAACTTTTGTATTACGAATTGAATTAATTTACTTGAAGATTAACCCTACTACACTTGAGGTTATTATTCTCATATGTAATGTTTGTTTTGTTAAGCTAGTCAATTAAATATTAAATGCAAAGTTTCATATTTCATTCCATTTGATACAATTTTAGCCATGCCATTTTGTAGTGTGTTTTTGTATAAGGCCAATTTTATCTTTTGATGGCAACCATGCATCTGTTTAGTTTATCTAGTAAATCAATGGAAAAGAAAGAAATCCGTACGACGAAAATGTTCCCATGTCATGCTCATACACGAATATGAAATCTAACAAAACGACACACACCAGTGGATCATAATTCCCATTCTCAATGAATTCAGTTCACCCCATTCAGCATTCAACGCAACATTTCGAAACTGACTGCATATAACCACGAATCCAGTTCCTCCATAATAATAACATAAAACATAATGAAAAGGAAAAGCGAAACCTCATATTTTGTACAGCACTTCCTCTGCATTCTATGCCATTACAGTAGTATCTACACATAATAATACTATGTGTCTGTTTTTACTATTCAATTACGTCCGACGATTCCACTGCCTGGGAGAAAGAAGCAACAGCAGAGGATCTGCGATTTGCAAAAGTTTTTTAAACGAAAGTAAAAGGGAAGAGTATGAAGAAGGATGTAGGGAGGATCATGAAAATGTCATGTCCTCAATAAAATGGCCATTACAATCCATTATTGGTGTTCCTTTCAGTCCTTAAACTCACTGTACACTGGACATTTCTTAAACGAACCAAGGCGTAGCCAGTTATATTTTCCAATGTACTATTTTAACAACCTTCATTTCATAGAGTACATACTACATACGTGCCTTCCTAGGTATTCTTTTAATATAATAAGTATTACTTATCCTATATTATAAACCATAATATAAAAGTATCTGAAAATTTATACATCTATCCTTGCCTTTATGCTCAATATTAGCTATACCTGCAACAGTATATTAGTACATTATTTATAGCAGCTCGCACAGACCCATGTATAAATACCAATTCGGTCTTTCCAGAACGAGCTCTAGAACTTAGGCACGATGAAAAGTTATATGAGCGCTCAAAAAATGGCTGATTTGACATTTTCCCTTTTGTGCGATATATAATAACTGAAACTGAGCACAACGTATCATACACATATGCACTAGCAGCAATGTCGAAAAACTTATCTATCTCCAACTTCTTTTGACTATGGCTCCATCCAATTCCGTCGTCCTACTTTTCTGTCAAGCTCCTCTCTCCGACAGGCCAAACCCAAACTTGTCTTTTTAAAAGATTTTCGACGAACGAACCAAGAAATTACTCATGACGAAGACAAGAAAAGAGTGAGTTGTGAAAAAGATGCCCTTACACGTGTTCGCATTGTCTGTAGTTTCTATCAAGTGCACAATGGAACCTATTTCGACAGTTACCTTCCGCGAGACTGCAGTAATTCCACTTTATTACAGTATAAAAAATTGCAATTGTCAGAAAAATGCTACTCACAAGCAGCCGATAAGATACTTATAATTCGCATTCATTTAGGCCATTTATGAATAAAATACAATATACATACTTGAGATTAAATTCATTTATTACGGTCATAATTATTTGATTATTTTCTTCCATGGATTGATATCCATGCACTATTTATAAAATAATCACTTTGCTACCAATATGTTTTGTCTCTGATCTTAATTTCATTGCAAAGACAGTGACGAATGTTAGTATACCAATATTATATTAGAATTTATTTGTAGCCTTGAATAATAAATAAGAAAAGTGCGAATATATGTACATATTTTAAACAATTTAAAGTGCTTTGCTAAGAAAGTAAATTAAAACAATATGCTACGATTTTGTATAACGCATTTGCTTTCATGTATTACGTATTACGTTACACATATCCTTTCCTACCTCGTTTATATGCTAGCAGTAAGAATAGGTATATATACCAATCTACCTAGATAGATATGTATATCAAGGGACCAAATAAGATGTAAGTGCTTTATTCTGTATTTCTACCTGAAATATTTTCTTTTAAACTTTATCTTTTCTAGGGAAAGGTTGAATTTTTTTACAGTTTAGTAGGTTACAACAGCAATCATATCTTTGTATTTCATCCACATGAAAACTGCAAAAACATTCTGAATACCTTTCTACAATTGTGATAGCGTACCATTTTCAGTTACGTCGATCACCTTTTCTGTTTATTGTGTATTCCAACTGGCACATAAGCAAACAGGTTTTCATAAGAAATAGCCTGTAGCGGTAGACTTTTTTTACGTTAAATTTAAATTCAGTAACATTGATTTAGACCCATTGCTTGGTTATTCTGCTTGCCTATTTCAGTTTTCGCTTTCACCATCCCATCATGCCCCTTTTAGTTTTGTTACGGACACCAAGCATAAATACTTTTCGTTAAGCGAACACATTCAAACGCACAACTAAATTTTTCTCAAAAGAATTATCCAATGTTCTAATTTTTAAAAACATGACGTTCGCAAACTACTGAATATTTAATCAAATGATAGATTTTATGAGAAGAGATTAAATTATGCGTTAAATAACGGTACAATAAGAACCATGATCAGCACTTTCACCACTTTCTGACGGATGATGTTAAGATCGTTTAATCACAAACATGAATGCATTAATTGGCAAGAGTTCCATTATCGTCACTCGTGTAGCTGCTTTGTTCCGTAATGATGGTCCCCATTTTGACACGGTAGATTCATTACTGTTGCTTTCACCTGTACCAAATAATATGCAATAGCATAGAAAATAGAATACGGGCATTGGATAAAATGCTACGTCTACAAAACCATGTGAGTATGCTGCTAAAAATTAGTTGCGTTGTGGCGGAAGGTACCTAACCCGTGTTACTGTCCCTAACCCGTGTTATCGTGTTAGATTTATAGTTACTGTCAACGAGATACAACTACTTGTGCTATAACAAGGTGTTTTAAAGCATCAGAGTGTAGAAATGTAAACGTTTCATCGGCATTTTAATGGCATTCAGCATTGTGCCAAAGGAAGGGCCCAACATAACTTTCTACAGTCGCTTCACACCTATCAACACTGCCATTTCTCTAGTGGGAAGGTGTCAGTGAACTGAAGTAAAATTTTGTATAGTGGAACAAATGACCCAAGAGCAGACATTTACCCCCACGTTTCTGTTGATTCGTAACATTTCTGAATACGCCCGAATATTTTCGTATTACATACCATCACCATTATCATTTTATGTTATTTTCAGACTTTTCACATCAAATGCATTTTATACAATGTATAATGTTGAATCTACAAGAAAAATATGGAAGAATCGAGCTGAAACGAAATCCTGCAAAAAGGGGACCTGTGGAACAATTTATGTCCGTTTACCTGGTAAAACAAAACACTCTTGAGGCTAATAATAAACATGCAAAGAGTTACTCCTATGAAAATATCAAACTGTACATATCAAATTTCAAACACAATTTCAAATAACAGACCCCTTTTCTATTTATGTATGTATATCTCTCGTTTAATATGCCAAAATAACTTGCTATAGTAAATACACGTACAAGAGATGTGTCTCAAACACGTTATAGTAAACCAAGCGCATTAACATAATGTTCTTCTCTATATGATAATGCAGCACAATGGGGCTTTGGCATAAGAGAGTTTAAAATACAGTGAAAGTAAAAAATAACATATAACATTATACTTCAGTTCATAATATTGATAAAAGGGACAGGCTGAATATGAACTAGCGGTAAAGACAAATATAAGTTATTTGAATAAACTCTTACACAAATTTTTTTTGCTTTTATTAGAATGGATTTTCCAACGTGGTATACTTATGTAATTTAACAAAATAAGGCACGCCACTATTGCTCTTTTTGCAGCTGTGCTCTTTTTCGCGGTAGTAGCGGACATTCTAAATCCTACAAATGAAACTATCCCCATTCCAGAAGAAAACGTACATTATTTGTTGCAACCTGATTAAAAATACATTAAATCCGTCTTTAAAATAAAATTCTGACGAAGCAAAATGTATTCGACTAGCAAGATAACGGAGAAAATTTGTATTAACTACGGAGGTGTATATCGTAAAAATGTAAAATAAAAAACTACATTCATTTTCATTCTACATTATGTTTTATAGTTAAATAATGGCACTGTTTGAATTGTTTAACTTTATGATGATAGAAAAGTATATCCTTGCTTACATCCTAAACGAAAAACGGTGTAGGTTCCTTTCGCCATAATATATCCGTTTAGGATATTTTCTGGAGTTTCATCTTGCATTTTTTTTCTAGCATCTTCTGCTTGATCGTAAATAGAAGCAGGATAAGTACAAGTGTACATGATGGTATTCCGAGTATTCCAATGATAGTGCACGCATTTTTTGACAATCCATAGCTTCATTTGAAGAATGTATGTATATTATAAGCATTTATACGCTGAGCAAAGATGTAACCTGTTTACTCGAATTATATAAGGTATAATTGAATACGGAATCTGTTTTACTGCATATTATTTGTGTGCTTATAGGTACACTAAGTTAGTTTGTGAACTTACGCACAGAGAAAATTTGATGTCGATCGGGACTTTTAGTCATAATAATCACGTAACTAATGTTATGAAATGGACATTAGTCAGGAAATTATCATGTTTTTCTCCGTGGAAAGGGATCAGAATGAAGCAGAGAAGAAAGGGGAAGAGGCAAGTTCGTGACCAGAAGCTTTTTTAAAGGATTAAACCGATGAAAAGTTGTTGATGATAGTACTACTCACTACAACTCTCATGTGCACACGGGCAACGAGAAACACACACATGGACACACAAAGTACTCCAAAACATCTTGTCTGAATGTATCATGCTATGCTTTTGTGTAATAGTACCGAAAACGTGCCAGGTTTATATTCCTGGTTGAAAAAGAACACTGGTTTTGCTCACTGGTCTACTGATAGCCATTCTCGACGATAAGGAGCTCATAAGAGTTTTCTCCCATGGAATGTCCACGGGTCCATGTATGCTGTGTGCATGAAAGAACATGTTCTCTCTTGTTTCTCTGTTCTTATAGCTCATCGGCATCTGAGTTTTGAAGAGTAAACAGAAACCAGGGATAAAAACGACTGTAATTGCCGTAGCTGACGATTTTTTATGCCTGACGAGGTGTCGGTCGTCGTCGTCATTATTCTTGCCTCCCTTTCAGAATGCAAATATAGATGATAAGCTCAAGAGTTATCAAATCATATATTATGAAGTGTTTCCCCTAGTTTACAAAGAGCGTTATATCAAGGAATATTTGTAGTTATCTCATATTTCTTTCTACCTATCCCTAGCTCGCGACTATCGATGAAGCTCTTATCTAGTACCTATAATCCACCATATTTGGTTCCGATCCAAACAGACAGACTGACAAACTAGACAAATACAACGCAAAAGCCAACAAGTCAGTTATCAAATAAAATGTATTAAAGACAAGGGTTCCTCGTTTATTTCACCAAACAAGAGGAACATTACTGCAGGCGGCAGGCACCACATTTATATTGAAAACCCAGGTTTTAGGTCATTGGAACCATTCTAGATATTTATTCCTTATATGATGTAATCTAATAGAAGTTACAGTGAAAATACTTTAGCCAGAAGTCCATCTCACATTATTCTCACTTTCTCCATTAGTGTTGCTAGTCCCACGATATAGGTTTGAATATATACAGAGCATTCAGTTGAATAATGTCTTTCGTTATTTTATTCTTGAAATATGATAGCGATGGTTTTATTGCAAATTTAAGTACTTTCTCTGCACACAAAACTATACATCAGAATCACCATATGAAATATAACACATTGATATTTTAAAGCAATAATATGTACTTCAGCTAGTTCATAAAAAGATCAGTCGCAAACACGTTACGCAAGAAATATGCGCACTTTCCTATTCACAACTGAAATTCTATCGTCAAAAACTTTTTACTTGTGACATTTAATGAGATAACAAAAAGGAACCAAAGACTACAAATGGTATTTTTTCCCAAAAGTGGAACTCTAAATTCAAAGCCCGTATCCCCTCCCATACATTTACATTTATCATGACCGATGAGTCGATGAGCATCGTTTACAACACTATCCATATCCAGATCAGTCGAAGGTGGACAACATAAACATAACGTAATCTTGTCATTGGGTACAAATCATTTGAATATTTCAAAAACTTTGATAGATGCATAATGCGGGCTCTAGGCCACTGGTCACCAGAAAGGACATACAAACTAAACATACCTAATTCGCATATTATGCAATACGTGACGATGATAAGCAACCGATCCATGTACCTATCAACTCCCAACTATTTTCTTCATTTCTAAACCAACCACATTAAATATTCGCTGGTTTCTCGAAAACCTTTCTTTTCCTCATGCAATATGCGCTATTACTTTCACTCATATCAATTGGTAGAATCTGAAGTAGATGTTTGCATTATGTGTATACAGTACCCTCTAATTCAAGGCTGTCACTACACAGTAAGGAACATATATACACGTGTCTACAGTTTTACTTCCTGCAAATGTATGATTATTTGAGTTGAAGGTTACAGTGATACATAAGCTGCCAAAAAAGTTGCTAAAAAGAAATTACTTAGATGTGTTAAGCTCATTCTTTTTATATTTGTATCTCTTGTGGTTCTATTCAACTTAATAATAACCCTTGAGGGGCTTTACTAGGCGAAAAACATTTTTCTCTTCTTTTTCTTCACATATGAATAAGACTTCCTGTTCATCGACTAAACTTTTTCCAATAAAAGTAGATGAAATAATTGTTAAAATATACTTATAATAGTTATACCAATCTTCTACATATATATTGTTAAGAGTATGAGGATATATTGAAAGAAAAAGTCAACCAAGATGAAAAAGAATGACTGATAGGATTAGTTTCCTCCACAGTTTTACTACTTATATCGTACACATGTGAAATGTGAATATGCCATATAGAAATACTATCCAAATATACTCCTGTCGAAAAAAAATAATTGTCATTTTTGCTACTATTACACAAAGAGACAGCAAGGAGAGGTTTGTAGTTTATCTGTGTTATGACTAAATTTGAGTAACTTCTGATTTGCGTCAATGGAAGTCAAAATGATAGCATTATTCCGTGGTGGTATTTTACGTTTGTACAAAATGGGTATCCAATATCCTAGTACCTCAGTAGACATCATGTCTTTGAAAAGGTTCTTGCGTGCTCCTGCCTTGCATTCATTTTCTTCCTCACTTCAAAAATAGCTTTTTCTTTTGCAGTTACGGGACCATTAGAACAAACCAGAACACTTCGGACAGAATGGGAACCTCATCGGTATGCATTGCTGTTTACTTTGCCTGCTGGAACGAGGTCAAAAGAGAATTGAACTGACCAACTTTCTTCGTTTTTATTTTGAACTTAGACATTACGTTATAGATATGCTCATTCCATGTCATCCTCATCATAAGTCGAACTGTGTACGATATTTAAGCTTTCATGTCCGCATCAGAAGTCATTGCCATATATTTTCGTTTAACTTGGAAAATGGTAGGATAATCAACAAATATTTTTCTTCTGTCGATAAAGAAAAAAAACGAATGAAAAAGTACACAAGCGAAAAAGTCTATTTTATTTTTGTTCCTTTTGTGATATTTTTGAACGTTGTCAACAGAATAGTTTGAAGAAATAATGGCACAAAAACGCTGGTTTATTCATAATATGACAAGCTGACTATGAAGCATGGAGGAGCTTCAGCAAGTCAGCTTATCTTTGTACCATTTCTCAATCTAGAGTTTCAAATAAGGGACAACAGTATCCTCGCTAAAGAAAAGACACAGAATAAGTTCGTCAAATATTAAAGTGGCAAAGGGAAATGTTTCACAAAACGATGACGGGGTATGCAGGGGTACCACACCACACACAGTGATGACGACTATGATGAAAGGGGTGTATACTTTATGAATACGAAGCCTTACGCATTCAACATGGTTTGCCATTTTATTGGCGAAGAAGTGTTATATAATATTATGATGATGGAAAAAAGTGTATAGATACAATGTAGAAAGACTCGCTAAATGCTTCATAAAGAGAATGAGAAGTAAAGATAAGCTGTCGCTCAACGAGTACATCAGAACACATTCCCGGTTCTTCCTCGCTCTCTTTGTTAATGTCCGACATTACAGCTATCCTTACTACAAAGCCAAAATTGGGAGCCATAATAATATAAAACAGAGCTAACTATATATATTCTCTCTGTTCAGTCGTCATCATCACAAAAGATAGGAATAGTCATCTCATCATACATAATCATCATATTACATTATCTTCCGCCGGAATCATAAACCTTGTGAGTGAATAACTGGTTGACTGAGTGAATAGGAACAAAAAAGGCGGTTCATATTATGATCATGAATGTTGTATTTTTGTGGTGAATTCACGTTCCCAGCGGATTAAAACGTAATATTGTTGTCATAATATGTTCACATGAATGCAGCCCATAGAAGAGGCTTTTTTGTTTCCTTTTTCTCCTTCTCTTTGTCATTTTTTCCTTCAGTAAACTCTTTCCAACAATCGTAAAAAAGTGTTTCACTTGTACTTAGTATTTCCACTGGTAGAAAATGCGCATTGTGCATACAATGAGAGTCAGCCAAATTTCTAGTGAATGAGCTTTGAGGAGATCACAATGTGAAATGAATGAGAATTTAGAGAAAAATTGAGATTTCGAGCAGCAACATTGGCTTTGTCATTGCCAGTGTTTCCTTCCTGAATAAAATTTATCACTAAGTGTGGGTTTCAATGCATGTAACAATATAATACTATCATCTTATTAGAAAATGCTGTTAACTTTGTGGTTGGGCGAATTCACTAATATCCAGTTCCTGTAGATTTTATTTTGCAAAGCATCATAAAAACATCATCATGTGGAGCAATTCATTCAATGGTCAAGCAAAAAAGAGTGAGCATAAAATATACTTATTTAACGTTGGTACATGTTATACTTATGCATCATTATACTTATGATTCAACACTTGCTTTCACTTTACAATAACGAACGGCAAGTATGAGTCATGAGTATTTCATGGCTGAATACTATTATACATTCGTTGGTACTACTGCTTTGTTGATTTAAGATAAGTTTTGCTGACATGGCGTACATGCTTAGACACAAAGCTTTGAAAAGTAACGGAAGTGATGCTACGAGACAAAGAATCTTCGTCTTTTGTTACATGATCATCATATGCTACTCGTTTACTTCCACAAACGATGAGAACATTGTGGGTGCAGAAAACTAGAAAAAGAAAGGCATTCCATTACAATAGTCAGTGAACATTGCACTGTACTTCATGGGCGCTCACTAAAAAAACTTTCCATTCACAATAACGGACTTCCATTTTTTCTTCGGATCAGGTTTTCTCCGGAAAAGAACTGGAATGTGTGGACGTCACTAGTTCTTCCCCGGTCTGTGGTAAATTGTTGTGAAACGTATCAACCAAACTGACATGATGGCGGTTTAAGACTGAAAGCAGAATGTTCACCCATCATCAAACATTCTGTTTCCGTTTAAAAAGAAGAATCGTGTATGCAAGTACGGTAAAAGTTGTTGCGTAATTGGGTACAAATAGGATATATGGTAGTACACACATTGTGGTTTTATAATTCAACATGAATACGTTTCAAACTTTAGTTTTAAGTTGTCACATACAAATTTTATGAAAGTTATTAGATTTGCAAACTTGCGTGTATCCGGTTTCTTTGAACGTACTTTTACTCACAGTCAAAAATGTATGCGGGACTCAATGCAATAATTATTCCCTAAGATTTAAACTAGTTTCATTAAGAGAGAAAAAATGACAATAGGCGGTTCAGCTTGTTTGAACTCAAGTTGAATGTCTCAATAAACTTATTTAAGCGAGATGTTTTTTGCAACCCAACGACTTATTTGCAACTTATCATTATCTCTTTCAGTACAAGTTTGGTTTGAGTTAAAAGTAAAACGAAAACTTTTTTCTCGTTCCTCGGCTGAAAGAATTTCCGTTCGGTCGATTTAAACGAATTCTGCGGAGTATTGTTAGTGGCACGCACAATGGAAGCTATGATGGGGAAGGCACAATGCGAGTGCTTCCTGCACATGTATGATATGCCTGTTTAGGAAGCATCCGTTCGGGTCAGTCATATACAAGAAAGGAGTAAACGTCGCATACCGCTTGAAATTGGAAAAGTTTTTAGGCGCCAGGCGGATGGAAACATTACGGTTTATTTTACCTCTTCCCGCATCCATAATATACAAATTCCTTATCATATCACATCAATACTATCCTTACAACTATCTCTCTCCCTCTCTCTCTTTCTCTACTCGCACAGACAAGCTCGTAAATTAAAGCAAAAAATTTCACTGGAATTTTTGCTGGTAGTGGTGCCTCTAGTGCTGTACAATTCTGAAAATACGCCGGTAGGGAAGAGGATTGAATCTAGAAACTCACGTAAAAAGGAGATGTATACAAGCTAAGTGATAAAAGTAAAGGAGAATTTGTCACTGATTCAGAAAAGTTTAAATGCTCTGAGACGTTCCTATTAGCTGGAGACTTTATAAAATATACACAGTATACAGAGAAAAGTATTGTTGAGCAGCAGTTGCCATCATACAATAAGCATCATATTATTACGTATATGGCTTATTTATGTCGTTTTCTGGAAAGATGGAAGTAAGTGAGAACGATAAAATCCTTTTAAGAGCAAAAAGCCCCTGAAATGCGTCAGAAAGTATTGTATGTACAGGAGGACCTACATAATGGATAGTTGTGCATTATTGCGTTTGGCAAAATCATATAATGATGGTAAAAAAACTGTCAGTTGAACAGTTGCGAATTCTGATCCTCCCATCATGACTTCTGATGCAAAGAGGCGTTTGCACTTTATATGCCTCATATATCGCTGCTGAAAAAGCCAAGTACTTTTCTGCATACAGTAAGCAAACCGCATCCCATGCCATAGTCTCCTTTGTTGACGAGAAGTAATATCCTTGCTACACAATGGAAAATCACACTCGATCTCGTCGCTTTTCTTCTACTTTTTCATGGCTGTTGTCGTAATATTTAAGAGCATTCACTGTGCACCGATATTACAATATAATACTTGTCTTCGATGCTAGTCTGCTATTTTCATGATAAGCATCGTGTTCTAGCAATTTGAGATCTATTCAAATAAGTTCAGTGAATCCACTGACGATAAAAACTGGCTATAAATAATTACGACAGGAGAAGGGAAGTCACAGCATGACGTGTTTTTTGATGACGTCAAGTCCGTCAGGTACACCGGCAACAAAGATTCACGGCCACCAATAGAGATACAATATCCTATTATTTCACCACGCTTTCACTCACTCGATTTGTATGGTACTTTTGGAAGTTATTTTTGTTTCCTTTGTATTGTATGCCATAAATGGCTCACGTCTGTCTCACATGCAAACACTTTTCTTTGCCAAGCGTAAAAATAAGGGGCGGCTTGTAGGAATTTTCAACACTTTCTACATTTTTATTTTTGGCAGCAAGGAAAAAATCACATGATGTTTGTAAGCCATGATTGCAAAAGTTGCCTTCTGCACATCAAAGTTTTATTATGATCACCTTTGTGTTAAGGATGCATCTCTCGTGAAAATTATTATACTACATTATATTGTGGAGGAATTTTAAAAGAGAAAGTTTTTCTTTGTGGAACATACCACCATCTGGTAGATTGCCTCAACGATATTGTACATTTCATCTCGGGTGATGTAACCGTCATTGTCAACGTCATACAAGCGGAACGCCCCTAGAAAGAAAGAAAAGTTAAAGTTAACAAATATGATTAAAAGAATAGAAATTAACAAGATTTTAATAGTTGGGCTATTTATTATTAGACGATCATGGCCACAGATTCCCTTGCGATAACTAATACAGTGTTAAGATATATAATATGTAGCTAATTGCCTCTAGCGAGATACCTGCCGTAGGTGCACTCCTTTTATTTTTATCCGTATTTTTGAATTGTGGTGAATTCACACGAGGTGCATAATATATCATCGAGTTTATACATATTCTCGCAAATAGTCTTCATTTTCAAACAGCATAGTCATACATATATTCCGATTTTCTATCATTCTACGTAATGCAACTTACCTTGAATTTGGCAATGGAATTGGTGAAATCCTTCAACGTTGCGTAACAATCCGAGATATATATTTACTATTATTTTTTATCCATAAACCAACATCGTACGAGTTCGTAATAGCAATATAATCCCACTAAAACGTAATATTGATTTCAAGAGCTCTAAGAATCTCCAGACAGGTGTAAAAGTACCCGTACAAAGGGTACCTAAAATTTCAATCGTAATTTATTCATTTTATGGTAGCAGGAAATATCGTAAAATTATTGTTTTGTCATAAAGAACCAGTTAACCTACTGGACGAGCGAACAAATGTATTTCTATATATAAATTCGATTGTAAGCATGTAAAAAGAGAGATGTACAAGACTGATGAGTCCCAATCGACACAAAGTATGAAACATTTACCAGTTCTCTTGTGTGTAATAAATCGTAGCAGGAGGCGGAGGTGAAAGTGAAAAAGGAGACGAGTAGGTAATGGCAGTTCGGCGGTGAAATGGAGTGGACTTAAGAGTGTTCGTTGAGTAATCTAGCGATACAAGCACACTTTCACTGGTCTAATATTATGTGCAGTCAGCCAGAACTGAAATGCGGAACCTGTTTTTTTCTGTTGTTCAATACTACGCTGCTTGCTGTTTTCATTTTCATGAAGGAAAAAAACTTACATGCAATATGTTTTTTTCTCACTATCATCTCGAAGAAAATCCGTAGGAAAATCCCCATCTATGTTTAATATGAAATGGAAAAGTCGAACTTACATTGAAGTTTCTCGTCCAGGTTTCCTCTTGACGTTATTGAAAGAGCCCGGATGAATTCTTCAAATTCTATTGCTCCATCCTAAATGCACACAACAACATATACTTATCATCAAACAGAAAACAAATATGTAATGAAAACGAGAAATAGTCAGACAGTCACTCGGTTTCTCAGGATATGCAAAGAAAAGTTCCTTTATGTGGTATAAGGTATAAAGGTTTTCGTAAAACGAGATACACAGTTACACATACATATAGAAAAAAGGTTGTAGGATTTCGTCACTTTTGTGTTCTGTTATTGTGTGAATCTGAAGAAAACGTGTCCTTTTTACCTATAAACCTGTATTCACAAAGCGATTGACTGTTGTGAGTGAAATGAGGGTGAAAAATAAAGAAAAATGGAGTTAATCAAAGTAGAAAGATGCGATGGGGAAAAGAACGCTTTCGTCAGGAAAATCAAATGAAGATGAACCGAATTTCCTTAGGAAAAAGTCACATTGATAGGTATGTAGGTACATAGAATAAATATTAGGAGACTTTACCATTACTGAAGACCATTAACTTACTATAGGACTATTTGTGCATGAAAAAGTGGGAAACTATGTATATGTCAATAGAGAGGAAAAACAGATCTACTAGGTATTTGTTATACTGTGCATTATTATACACTCCGGACACAAAACGAGTATGTATTCCTCCTTTGCTCCATTATATAAATGTGTGTATTTACTCCCTCTTATGAACTGACTCAATTCTAGGTAAGATTGCGGGACACACTTTTTCTTCTTTTTTCATGGTAAAGTGAAGTGGCAGCACCCAACGTCAGACCAAAAAGAAGAACTAGGGATGTTACAGCGCGTAGTGCCTTGATAAATCCTCTTTCAATCAACTTGTACGCATACCTATTACTCTTGCTTTTCTAGAATACCACAGCACACGTACTATATTTATTAGTGACCTAGTATAGACTTTACTTAAACACGTTTGTCCGTCTGTCTGTGTGTCTATAAGCAATATTAGTGGCTCTGGCTACATAATATGTGGTACGGTTTTCACCAACTTTGGTACACAGTTTCTTAAGTCATAGGGAGGAAATTCTTGATTTTGGGTGAAGTAATAATTTTTATAAAGAGTACTGTGCATTTTAAATAATTGCATCGTTTCACATAATGACGTAGCCGGATTTGAACGAAATGCAAATGTTATTCCTTAGGTTATGGGAACAGTGTTGCACGGGGTCAGAGGACATTATCTTCCGCCCCATCGTTTTGTTACTGTTTTCTGCAGCGAGTTTATTTTTGTTTAACTGGTTTATTACCCTTGAAACGTAAGCCGAACTCCATACAAACAAATATAAACAGTGGAAGCGGCTTTACCGTCATTGGAAATTCGAGGTACTAGTACATCCTCTTTGCTAAACTTGACTTTCTTTTACCAGAATGTACAAGAGAAGAAAGGAAGAAGGTAAAAGAGAAAGAAGATCTTTTAGAAGTCACAATTATGTTTATTCGCTAGCTCCAATGCAAAGTAGTGTAGGGAATAGAGGAGCGCACAGGCACAAGTAAAGTAATATCTGTCAAGGATAAGGTAAAGTAATCCAAAAAGTAAAGAAAATTGCAATTATCAACATGTGTACAGGGAGAAGGTTGAAAAGACTTGGAAAATGTTTGTTGGGAAAAGCGAATCATCTTACGTTATTTTCATCAAATACTCGAAAGACCAGGGAAGCGAACTTGCTTGGGTCTCCTTGTGGGAAGAACTGCTTGTAGATTTTTATAAAACCCTGAAAATTCATGAAAAATACAATTGCATTTGAAACATCTTTTAGACTAAGAATTGTGTAAAAGATACTCATAAACTGCACTATTATAATTTAAGAGGATCCAGTATCAGCATTAAGAAATGAATTTTGACATTGGGATAACTTTCTTTTAAAATAATCTTTGTTACAATCGNTCGAAAGACCAGGGAAGCGAACTTGCTTGGGTCTCCTTGTGGGAAGAACTGCTTGTAGATTTTTATAAAACCCTGAAAATTCATGAAAAATACAATTGCATTTGAAACATCTTTTAGACTAAGAATTGTGTAAAAGATACTCATAAACTGCACTATTATAATTTAAGAGGATCCAGTATCAGCATTAAGAAATGAATTTTGACATTGGGATAACTTTCTTTTAAAATAATCTTTGTTACAATCGTGCAACCACAATACAATCCTTGCTGATATCGTTTTTGCGTTGATCAAGGTTACACATCGTGTATGAAGACCATGAATTTTTTTGTAGGTTTGATGACTTGGTATATGACCAGAATATGTCGTGTATCATGTTATTATTAGCCCATATCCTTTTGATCTGTCTGAATTTTATTTGCATAGTACTTGACGAATATAAATTAGATGGATGAGCACGTTCGCGTTATGCAAAGTTGAAGTGCACTACAAACAAGGTTGGAAATGAAGGTGAAGGTTTCATTTCCTGGAGGAATCAGGCATAGTTTTGCAAAAAATGCGAAAGAAACAGAGGGAACTTTGAGAACCTTTTTCCGACTGGAGCCAGAAATTAAATGAAAGAACCTACAGCGTAACATGAGCATCGGTTGTGTAAGCCAGTATAATATGCGCGAACATTAACTCCACCGTTTATTGCAAAGTATGTGGGTTTATTTACTTTTAGTGTGGGCTATATACGAATTCCATCCGATACCCATGGTGGAAGACAGTATTGCTGCTTCGTATGTACTAGAAAGATGATGGGAATGGAACCTATGCTCTCAGTAATAACGAGCTTACCGCTTATCGTTTGTGTTGATCTTCCAAGTTTGTCTCTGGAGAAAGTAGTAAGTATTTAATCATGTGTGGGTTATAACTATAATATAGCTTACGTAAGTAAGTAGTTTAGGATGAAAAGCAATCGAATCAAACTAGACGGATGCTTCCTACTTATGTAGCGGTATGTATATATGTTGAATATTGTTCGGGGTACTACAATGGATTATAAAATATATGCGTATTTTTCTTGTTGGCTGCTCATTTTTGTATGTTTCTCTTCTCTTTTGGATCGCCTAATAAGGTTAATGGATCCTGCTACAGATCAGATAAGGATGGAAGAAAACCCAGAAGGGACCTGGAAACTCTTCTTTTCCTCTCCACTGCTGACTCAAACAACCAGACGCTTTCATACATACATACCTACATGAGTTATATAGTATCTATGTATTTGTATTCATTATGTTATGTAGCAGTGTTCTAAGTAGTTAAACAGTGCATATTTATATGAAAACCCCCAGATATAACAATACTGGTTCTGCCACATCAAACAGCAGGTAATAGGACATCGTCCTATATCTTCCTTCTACGCCTCCCCACTTTCTACAACTTTGTTCTTTTCAAGCTAACAACAACTGACTGCCTATTGTAGATGAGGATTGGGAACTACAATAGCTAAAACGATCTTTTCTTTGATATTAATCCTTTTTCTGATATACAGATTATCTTTTGGGTATAACAAAATTTGATGGATATGTAATGCTGCTGTGAGTCCTATCTTATATTACGAGGTTGTCCTTTCGACTAAAAAGAAAACGATTACGCTTAAACTTACCTGTTCGGTTAATAGTCCGTTAGGACAATCCTTCAGAAAACCTTTGTGCCTGTTGGGAACACAATCAAAACCCAGATTAGTTTAGTGTGTTCCTTTTGCCAAATATGCTACCAAGGAGCAAGCTTTCATGTGACAAAATACTAGAGTCAATATACCATATACTGACATATATGTACATTATATACCAGCATTATACTATGCAATATTTAATATTATTTTTTCATCTATTTCATCCATCAACTATAATCTAAAAGAGATAAATAAAAATATGTACATTAATTTAGTTTACAGAGGGAAAAATCACAATTCTCAAGAAAACAATTAAAGCAACTCAATTCTCGAAATAACTGATTTTAAGAATCTCACATTGTTGCTCAGGATAGCCCTGTAACTTTCGTCGTCTCAAACAATTTGCTTCAGCAGAAATATAGGATGGGAAAAGGTTTTTAGTATGAGATAAAATACATACCTATGTAATTTTAGTAATGAGTTAAATAAAAAACATTCGTCTCAAACAATTTGCTTCAGCAGAAATATAGGATGGGAAAAGGTTTTTAGTATGAGATAAAATACATATGTAATTTTAGTAGTGAGTTAAATAAAAAACAAGCAATTCGATTGTCTGTAACAAAATATCACAAGTTTATATAATAGAATTACTGGGGTTCAGAGCTATGAGTCAAGGGTCAAATAACTGAGGGGAACTTACCTTTTAGGTGAAAGTAGCGTATATGTTTAATATACCATCTTATACATAATGTTATGCGCATACATATACAAATACACATGCTTATACACATTTACTTACCATTGTCGAATCTCCTTTTCGGTGACTATGTAATTCCGCAAGCACAAGTAAGATAAAAAGTTAAAATTATTATAGCTAATGATAATTAAGTAGTAATAATGGATCATTCTTAACTTTCGTCACAGTTGAGCGATTTCGCAAAGATCAGTGTCCCAATGATTACAACTGAGGTTTTCATGTGTACTTACGTAACCTTTCAATGGGGCCCATACGTCTGACATTTCTCTTTCACATATCTTTTATACTAACCACTCAAGAGTGAAAGACTCAATGCATTTATTCACTTTCTCATTTATGCCCGCCTTAACCTTATAATTGTATTTTAGGAAATACTTGATATCAAATACTTGGTATCAAGAAGAGAAAGCTTTTTCCCTCTTAAAAATAGAGACCTACATTATCGTTTAACTTGATATCGCTATATAATTTATAGATGATATTTTGGTGTGGTTTGGTGGATGACCGATAGAAATCAATACAAAGACGACAAGAAACAAATGGTAGAGACACTTATAAACAGTTTGATTCATCGATAACAAAAGAAATAATCTGACAGACAGCGAAATATTATTCACGAAATTTGTTTTTATTACAATGAACTCCCATAATACCAACTAGTGAGGGAGGGAGGAGTAGCATTCATTTCTTCTCGTTCTCACACACAATAAAAAATAAAAGGATGACCGAGTTACGCTTAAATGGAGAAAAACATGATACAATTATCAATTAAGTGGTTTCTGCTACAACAACGACAACAATACGGAAGACAGGGACATTGGTTTAGCAAAACACTTGGCCATTGCCAAAAGAAATAATGGTAATGGTACCAAAAATTTTCATTCTTCAGCTAACTCTGTCTGTTGTAATGCTGATACCAAGTGAATAACACGAAATATTACACTTTTGTAAACATAAATCATCGCTGGGACGTACTGATAAGCTACGGTTCAAGAAAATACAATGGAGTGTGATGGCCAGCGTCATCACCGGTATTCACTAAATTATGAGACTTTTCTCCTCCTTGTGTTCTCAAAGAAAACATTCATACAACCAAACACAACCTCCAATCTTTCACGTCAACATAGTCATAGCAGACGGCTTTGTCCTCAACCATTTTGAAGCTTAAAGACGATATTACTACCAAGCTCCTCCGTCAATTGACAATGCTCTTGCTTCTAAGTACGCAAGCAATAACATTCGCCATTTTAGGGAATAACTTGGAGTTTGCGGGTGGGTAACCGTTAGGAAGACGTATGTGTTCAGTACATGTCCTTCATTTCATGGTTGATTGGACAATATCAAAACAAACAAGAGAGGTGGGATTTTGCGAAAAAAAGCTACAGATGGAGTGCACATTTTCCACTGTGCACGTTTAAGTGCCTGGTTGGTAGTAATAATAAAGAAATGGTAAGTACAAACAAAATACGACAACGCAAGGTTTCATCTAACATAACAGCAGATTTGCTTAGCATATCATCTCTGAAAGAGAAAATGAATGTTTATACAGGACTCGTTTAAGCCAGTTGATTTTGTTTGCATTTTGCATCACTCAACTAGCTTCATGAGGTTAAAACCGGAGTTCAACAGGCAGACTTAAACCAGTAGCGTAGAAAGTCTCTTTTCTACCATAAGGTTTTTACAGTTTACGCACACAATAAGGTAAATACATATTTTGCCACTACACAGCCTAATGTTAACTATAGCTAACAGTAGTGGTATGTTCATTCAGTCCAAGACCGATTTTAAGTAGGTAGCACAATGGAACAACCAACACCAGCCGAGGATAAAATATATACTATGCACGTAGAATATCAAACATTTTTGTAGGGAACATTCTTTCGGTTTTATACCATCATACAAATCTCTTTATTTAAACGTTTATATGGAAAGCACACGCAATTCGTAGATCCCTTTCCCATCATCCATTACAAGCTTTGCAGTTAAAAATTTTTAAATTCTTATCGCTTCATCGCTTAACAGATCCTCATGATATCCCATTTAAATTCCTTTCCTTTCGCTTCTCACAATTGCCTGAAATTGCATTTTAGAGCCGTTGAGAAAAAGAAATATCATGTGATAGATAATACACGTACTTCTGCATTTTAAGAACGGAGCATGCCTTACTGATACTCAATAAGGTAGAATGTCCTGATTAAGGAACGTTAGTTATAAGCTGGCGAAAATATGTATTTGTGTGAGAGAGGTTGGTTGAAAGTTATTTTTGCAACGTCTGTGTTTCATCTCTCAAGAAGAGAAGAAGACGACGACGACTGGTTTCTCTCTTCTCACAGTGCTCATTGCATATGTATGTAGCCCATTCAACCATATTAAAAGGTATCATGAGAACGACTGGAGAAAGAAATAAGAAGGAAAGTGGAAAGCGTTGTAAGCTAAAGTCAAGTCACATATCGGATAAGACAACATCATGAAGAAGTCAAGTAACAGATCCTCAAAGACAACTTTAGAACTTGAAGAAAAAGCATCAGCAGATTACGGGGCTACATTTAGAACAATGTTTTTAGAAGTTCCAAAAGACGAAAAGTGTATGAGAGGAAAACGGAGAAAGGAGAGTATTGTGCCGGAGTGGGAGCAAGTTTAACAAAAAACTCTTTCAACGCCCATAATATCCTATATACATTTTGCACACATCCCCATCCACACTGGATGGGGCTACTGTTTACGGCAGTGCTTTTATCTGCCATCATTATAAACTCTCCAGAAGAGTGACTATAATATACTGGAATGTCTTGTGTGGTGGCGGATAGAACTGAGTAGGATGTATAGTATGTAGATAGACGCTATATTACCACTTGCACGGTTACTGTTATTTTTGGCTCACTGCTGGAATATCAGTGAAAGAATGAAAATGTGTACTGTTTTCTTTCACACAGGATATCATGAATGTCTAGAAGACGGCCGAAAATTGTATGATAAGTTAGGAAGGCCGATATATACTCTTATGCATTATTTTTGGAAAAGCTAATACCAGCAAAAATGATGGTACTATCGTTTTCATAGACGGGGGAAAAGCTTATTAGGAAAAAGCTGTGAAAATCCAAGTTTCCTTTATTATCATCATCATGATGATCATCATAATCATCTTCAAGCTTCCAAGTTGACGTTTGCACTACTGAGTTTGACTGGTGACTAAGGCTAGCCCTGTCTGTTTGTTACTCAATATATATGTATACTATTTGTATTCCAACGGTAGTAAGTTCACGCTTCACGTTTACTCACATACTCACATTTTGTATCCAGAATCAGAACAAAACAAGAAAAGTGTTCATACTTTCTATACTCTAGTCGAATGAAATTGAGAGAGAGAGAGAGAGAAAAGAGTTTACCACTGAGCGTCCAGCTTTGGCCTAGTAGGATTGTAAAAAAGGCTCTTCGCTCGTTATTGTGGCTCTACTTGGTAATACCATCATCATCAGTTGCCATTCATATTTTGTTTTCCTAACTTTGTTTCTCGCCGTCAAAATATGGCCTAATTTTGTTCTACTTTGCTTCTTTTATTGTAAAATTCTAACACTAGGCTAAAATGTACAATGAAAGTTATTACGCTAAGTACATTGCCGAATTTTAAAAACTGACAGTATATAGCCCTTTGTCTGAATCGCTTTTAGCTTTATATTTATACTATATGATTTTATATTGAAATTTTCTCTTATACTAGTATTTATTGGTTCCGCTTTCCGTAGCCATATATGTATGCAGTACTGTTATTTTCCGCTTCTATGATGATGACAACTAGAATCCTGGAAGACACTCCCTGAGCATATGCCAGTGAATAAAAAAATGTATAATCTTTAATTTCCTCAAACACACATTCTTCTTTTTATATGTATAACACTCTTTGCCTATTTTTATTCTATAACACGGAGACCACGGGTAGCTTGATTTCGATGAAGATGAAGGGATAACCCACTTTCTCCTATCGTTTTATATATCTGCAAATGACAATAGAACCACGAGGATGTTTCTACATTAGTGCGTCATCTTTTTTGCTGTTATTTCACTTTCCACGGTTTTGTCGAAATGTTAAACAGCAAACTATACAGAGTTCTTATACCAAACTCGGAATGAGTGATGTTGGCGATGGTGGCGGTATGACATTTATTAATATAAAAGGAGCAAACTGTACAGCTCCGCTAAGAATAATAGCGTCATTATAACACTCGAGCACTTGTCATTTCTCCGCTAATAACTCCTGAAACTTGTATAATGACTTCCTGCAACTGCCTCTCTGCTTGTATAGTACTTGCTGCCGAGAAAATGGTCTTGACTTCTGCTTGAATAAGCTTGATTTAGCAAGTACACGCTCAACACGAGTACAGGGAACGTT
>JAHZMV010001398.1:0-11191 GCA_027743765.1 Coecobrya sp. COE2 | reverse complement strand
GTTGCTCGGATTCTTTTCGTTATACCTAGATCATCTCCCGGCTATCCGAATATGACGGAAATCATATTTTTCGTGTTTTACTTTTGTGTGGTGAACATGATTACATCCATAACGCATTTAATTTTACAAAACCGAGGACCACTTTGTGATACTGTAAATTCATGTCTGAAAATGATTTTGTCTTACAGAGCTCAAGGTAAGCCCATTTTCAAATAACGGTTAATGTTTTTTGCATAATTAACTACATTTTACTTTTTTGAAATGGAAAAATAGTTGCCTCTAGAAAACTACCAATGTCCACGTCTGCCCTTCAACAATGGAACCAAATTGGAAATAATGGCAAAGGTCCCAAATTAGATGTAATTCAAATAGCCATAAAAATAGCTCCTTTCATCATTTCCATTGGCTTTCTGGGAACAAATATATTTCTCATCAGAGAAGACCTGGATCCAACTTACCTCTTTCTAAAATATTTTCCAATTTTTGAACAAATCATTCACTTCGTTCTTGGAGTAGGGCCGGACACTCATATCAAAGATCATTGGTTTCTTTATCCTGGTCGATTATTCGTCACGTTCCTCGGATGCCTCTTATTCTGGGGATTTACTTCGTTGGTTGCGTTAGGTGCTGGTTCCATGATTATGTTGGTTCATGATATGATGAACTATCTCATAGAAATCGCTGTTGGAAGTGGCTCCCTTGCTTTGTCCTCCAATCCTCGTAGTACCTTCACACAAGAGCCAATTCACATTTCCTTGTATCTCATCCGTGTAATTGTTCGTCGGTACAAGGAAACCCAAATCTTTGTACGGAGCCTCAACAATATAATCAGGGAATATGCAGGCACATGGCTAATTGTGTGCTAACGTGCTTGCCATCATTTTGGCGTTTGCGTCAATACGTTATATGCGAACTATGGATTTTCTCTTTATCGTTTACATGCCCATGTTATCTATTATATTGAATTTGGGAGTGTACATACTTCTGGGAATGGTCGCAGATTTAGCAGATCTTCCTGAGCGTCTAATATCCGAGTGTGAAAAAAGGGTTAGGATAAGGAAAAATGTTATGGTGCTCAATTCACTTTATCGATTTCGGCTAAAATTGGATCATGTTAACATTCGAAAGAGCTTTATACCAGCATATTTTAAGCACTGTTTGGATAACACAGCAACATTGTTACTGTCTACACGAGCGTAATGTTTTAATTAAAAAAAATATTTTTGATGAATGTTTCATGAAAAAAATTAATAATGTTTGGATAATATTGGCATCCCAGATAACGTTGCTACTTTTAATCAGATTAAATTAAATACCTCAAGACTATATGTATCATGTAACTACATATATACAAAATAGAATAGCTAATTAAATTGCATTATTTAATTTTATCAATATATAGACTAACAATACTAAAGTTATTGTAAAGCACTCTTTAAATCCTGGAATCATAAATGAGACAATAATTATCAATATCGTCTCCGCGAAAGCGACGAAATAGCAAATGAATTTCATTCAAGGCATCTTTCACTTCTACCGCGGTTGGTTCCAGCTTTGCAACCAAGTTTTTACATTCTTTATACTTTTTGGATACCAGAGCATTCGAACCTTCATCTTCCCTGATATATGCACCTCCCCAATTTCCCCTGTAAAAATATAATTCATCAAATTTTCCCAGCACACTTTTTAAAGAAGCATTATTATCCGTCAGGTTGGAACAACTAGGTGGGCTCAACATTAGTCCTATTTTTAAATTAAACCGTCGCGTTCTCTGTTTCCATAAAGTGGAAAATGTTTCCCAATCGTGGGATCCTTCCAGGTTCAGTTGTGGGGTTATAACGTGTCCATTTACAAGAATACCTTTTACTGTACCGGGATGAATACTATTTCCTCCTACAGCTAAAGCTGTGCAATAAACGTCGCCAAAATACATTCGATTATTGTTAGTGTGCAAAGAACGAAGCCAAATTTTCACTGGTCGCTGTTTTTCCAATGAAGACTGGTGAGAATTGTATGCAGCAACCCATCTCAAATATTTTAACGTTCGAGAAAACGATGAATTTGCATTGTCTTTGTCTCTTGGCACTGACTCTACAAAATTGCAAATGGAATTATTAGCATCAACCCAGCCGTCATCAATTCTACAATTTTCAGAATTTATAGCTAGTCTTCTCACCTTTTCTCTTTACAGATATATCGGGACAATCCAAAATAACCGTTCGTACTGTCCTTGAAATTTCTTCAATATATGACGCATTTTTATCGGCATCTCTCTGGTGCCCATACCAAACACAGTTTGGATTATCACTATCTGGAAGATATGTGCTGGCGTTTTCAGGATTCTGAAATTATAGAAATGTCATTAGTTAATACAACTCATATAGCTAGTTTTTATGTACCAAAATTTGAAAAACGCATACATATTTATCATTATACCAAGAGCTCTCCATTTCCACAATACACTTCGCTTCCAGTCAACCACCGACTATATAGTTCATGCGAAGTGAGTTCGGTACTTTGAGTCGGCCATGAAACGATAGTACGAGAAAACAACTGAGGTAACATCACTGATAAGCCCATGAGTGACATAGTAAGAGCACATGAATAAAAGAATAAAGGAACACAAACCAGGGACAGGTTCATAAGCACGTTCAAAAACATAATTTCTAATGATAAACTATGTAGCTGTCAAACGAACAAAAACACTAAAATCGTAAGCTACAGTTACCGGAAGGTGACATAAACCCGATGTTTTGGAAATTAAAATTGAATGTATATATTTTTTACGTTTTCTACTGCTTATATTTATTTTACTTTTTGGTTTATTTAACAGGTGTTGTTAAGCTGACATGTAGCCACAACTGCTTCAGGTTTAATGATTCATAATATGAATTTCATATTATAGGTATGCATAAAATACATATTTTTGTATGCACTATAAGTATTTTGGGTAAATGGAAGTGTGTGTTCTTGCAGGCTTACCTGTATGAATGAATTATAATTGTAAATGCCTACACGTATAATATTAAAATTGCTTGGACCACCACCACCGTCCAAACTTGTCAACTCTCACTTAAGAAGAGTATTGAAAACATGAATTGTGGATTGAAGATAGATAGGTAAGTTGTTAGTATTGATGGTATACGAATATGTTTGAGAGAATTGTCTTTAAATGTAATGCATTTTATAGGCAAAAAAAATCTATTTATTGCCAATAATTTCAGCTAGATTACAATAAAACTAATTAGACCCATTTAAAAACATTAATATTAAAATTAAATTAACTTAAATGATAAATGGTAATTATAAATGGATAGCGTATTTTTATTTGAAGTGAGCCGATTTAATGTAAAATACGTTGCAGGGTAAATACAATAATATATTATAGTAAATAAGTTTAATATAAAAAAACACTAAAATAAAAAAATACAAGCATGTATGCATCGAATAATGTAGAACATATTTTAGCATCAACTAACAAAAATCATCCATTCATTTTAGCAAATGAGAATTCCTTATAAATTAGGTAATTGTAATATTAGAGTACAAACCTATATCAGTTGGCAATTCATTGTCAATCTTACATGTTTTTAACGTTAATCAGAAAAGGCGGCCACAAACACTTCATACGACAACTGCCCTTCCGACATTATATTCTTAACTTCACGGGCACCTGGTACATTTTTGGCAATAAACTCTTTACACTCTTCGTAGTTATTGGACGTGACTGGAAATAGGATATTGTCTTTGATGGTCAAGTAGTTCCAGTTCAAGATCCAGAACTTATGCTTAGACCTCTCCTCAAAGCGGAAGAAAAGCTCATCAAACCGACTAAGAATATTTTCAGGAAACAGAGTGGGGATTTGGAAGCAGTTGTAAGGTTGTATCATGAAACCGACTTTGAATCCTTGTTCGTGAAATTTATTAATTTGTTCTGGATACTCATCCAACCGGAAAGCCAATGGCTCTAAAGTAGTTATTCTTTCATTGTCAACGTCAGCCCATTTACGGGTTTTCATCCACCTTGCCAATGCCGAAACATACAATTCCTTTTCGTCTTCTACAACACCTTTAAAAATCTCTGGATACAGTCGGTTTCCGATTTTGGCTAGTTCTGTACAAAATGTTTTGTTTTTTTCCTCTGAACTCATGAACCTGCCAAGATGGAACCAGACTTTCATAGGTGGGTGGCCATTTTCTGCGGCAAGAGTGCTGACATTTGAAAGGACGTCAAGGAATTCTTCGAAATAGTGTCCCCTTGAAACTGTTAAAACCGGAAAAATGAATAAAGAGCATGAAATAATGTNATGTTTTGTTTTTTTCCTCTGAACTCATGAACCTGCCAAGATGGAACCAGACTTTCATAGGTGGGTGGCCATTTTCTGCGGCAAGAGTGCTGACATTTGAAAGGACGTCAAGGAATTCTTCGAAATAGTGTCCCCTTGAAACTGTTAAAACCGGAAAAATGAATAAAGAGCATGAAATAATGTTAGCGAGTCGAAAACTCATTAAAAGATGTCACTCTATCAAACTTACAATTTTTAGAATTCACAGGGCAGTCCACAATAATTGTTTCGAGTTGATCCCGTACAGACTTCACAGAATCAATTAGCAGCTTATCAGACTCGGAAAATTTTTCTACAGTAGCGAGTTCCTAATGATAGTGCAATTATAAGTTTCAAAATCAAGAGTATTATTAATCAAGTAAATGGTCAATTAAAAGTGCTAATAAATTCAATTAATATAAGAATTTAATTTATGAAATATTTACCGGAAAAGTTTTATTGGCATTAACAGCATTAATCGTAATATTCTTCTGTGGATCTTCCTTGTAAGCAATTAGTTTGCTGTTTTTTACTGCTATGGTTTGGTTGGTTTGTTTTGGTAAGGTGGATCCAGCAAAAGGGGCTATTATTACATAAAGGATACCAAACAAAACCGCAGCCCCACACAATAAAAAACCAAAAAAACGTAACCAGTCTTTATGTAATTGCGATAGTCGTAATCCCAAACATTCTTCACTCGGTCCTGTCCGCTCTGCCATTTCGACTTGTCTTGAGTTTTAGGAAAACTTTTAGATAAAAAGTATAAAATCTGATTATTTAAACTGTAGATTTGTCTTCCTTGTAATTTTACAGTATTTTACAAAAGTTACTTTAATCAAGCCCAGGGTTGTGGGAAACGGGGCAAAATGCAACGCTATTACTTTCTACCCTACTGTGTAAAATATAGTAATGAAATTATGGAAGAATTGATTACAAAGAGTGACTTATTAGTTGACCTTCCACTTCTGAGACTAAAATCGCATTGAGGAAAAACGATCAGGAACTGGGATGGTAAAAGGAACAATTTTCACTGCACAGGGATAAGTTGATGAGTGGTGGAGGATTTTACAAGAACCTAACAGTTATGAGTCATCCGAAATTAAAATAGGATTCCTTCCAGATTATCTGCTTTAAAAGAATATATAGAGGTTTCATTTCAAAGTGCATTTTCTTTTCAGGAATGCATGCGTATTAAATATCAAAACTACTCTCTGTGGAGTGTGTAAATATGTAGGTACTTTATACAACGAGTCAATGAGCATTTTTGGTGTCATATTTCTCTCACATAGGTACATATTATAATTGTGGTTGTTTTCTTTCCTTCTTTTTATTAGATAGGGACATTTTTTTGGGACAGAGTTCTCAAACGATTATTGGGCTTAATAATGTAAAGAAATTCTTTCATTGTATATATAACTGACGGAAACTATTTCATAGGTACATATAAACGTTATGTTGAAGATATTTAGGTATATGATATTTAAAATGGATTTTGTATTTAGGTACATATACATACATAATTAATAAGTAAGTATATTGTTTTGGACCATGTCGAATGTGTACAAGGATGTGTTTGATCTTATTTACGTCAGACTTTGCTTTCTTTTATTTTAGATTATTATGACTAATGTCAATAAGAAAAAGGAATTTTTGTATTCAATCTTTGGAATATTTACATCAGTCAGACTTCATAATATTTATTTACATCCGCCCACATGGCCATGACCAACGTATTTTATGATTATGCTGCTGTATTTATGCATGAGATAAGCTGCTCTTAAATATCCCTCACGCAGTAAAACAATAATAAAGTTGATTTATTAAAGTCGATTTAATTATTAAATATATGTCTCCCTGACCAGGATAAATCGCTGATAGTTTTGTATTTGTAATTAGGTACGACATTTTCTGGTGAATGATTTTACACTAGATTTATATGATTTTCATGAATTCTCTTCAGGGCAAGATTAAAATATACTGGGAATACAGATTTTATATAAGACACACAATAATTTTCATCAAACAATTTTACTTTTAAGTTAAATATTAGCTAGGTTAGTTTTACTTCTAGTTTATCTTTAGTTGAAATGAAATTAAGCATTCACTACCAAGCAGAAATAAAAAAGCATAATACTTTTACATACGATTTTACAAAAGACTGATTCTGATCTGTTTCTACTCGAAAATCGCAGCATAAATTTTTAAAGCGGTCTGATAAATCATTCGGACAGTAGTCGGCATTGAATGTTCAAAACTAGGCAAATCACCTTTTAAAAGCAGGCAAAGCAATGTATTTCGTACAATGTGCTTGATGAATCTAAATACGCTCATCATCCTAATAACGTACATTCTCCCATAACCGTAACTAATTGGTGGACAGGAACGCACAAATTTTTTCATTATGTTATTCTTTAGCCTGGAACCCCAGTCCTTTTCCCTCATTGTCTTCAGCGCAGTGACACTCTTGTTGTACATCTTTCCACAAAACGAGAGCCCCACCACGGCTGATATAGTTGCACCAGTCGACCAAAGCAAAAGAATCCAAATATTTGTCAAACTCATGTCATCTTTATACTTAATTAGTGAAAAGTAGCAAAATACAGCGAGGTTCGTAATGACTGATTGCATAGGCATAATCATGGATGAGAAAACCTCGCTAAATGTCAAATGCAAAATTTGAAATTGTCTGTATTTTAAAGGAAACACTTCAAATGTGTGAAACGCTGGGCAAGTTTTCTGTGCAGCCCAAACTCTATATGCTCGGCGTCCACGAGGTCCTCGAGCGCCAGGGGGAAAGCAGTAACACTCGTTGGAAATTTGCCACGTGTACCATCCATATGTCAAGAAGCATATACATTGGGTGAGAAGCAGAGCCCAGACAAATTGAACTCCAAAAAAGTAAAATATTGCCATGGGTAGCATAATCGGCCACGATAGGTCTTCTGGGGGTACCAAGGACGACAAGTAGCAGGGCCAATGTGGAAAAAATAGAGAGTGATAGCTGAGTCCAATTCCAAAGAGTGGGCTGGCAAAACACATGAGAAAAATCAAGAAATCGAAAAACATGTTCCGGAGATTACAATTTGGATCAAAGGTTGGCATGAATTCCTCTACAAATACAATGTTAAGAATTTATGTTAAAAAGTTTGAAAATATAAACGGTAAGATTATTTTATTACACATACATGTGTATTTACATGAACTTATTTAAAACTTACCCTGCATGTTGTCTAGATAGTGAAAAAATTCTGTAATAAACGATGCGGCTAGCGTCGGCCGACGGATGAATGGATAAGCTGCAGTTGTATCAAATATTGCGCATACTGTAATAGCATATAGGAAGTAGTAGGAAATATCCATCGTTAGCTCGACTAGCCGATAGCGCACTAATTGAACAACCAAAAAGATTGCGTAGGTAACCAGCATCCCTATAGTAGCGTTGTATTTGCCTTTGCTAACGGCGGTTACGTATAACCGTCTTTCCTTGTGACACCATTTAAAAGGTGTGCCATTTAAGAGATACGCCAACGCCTGCTGATGACCAAATATTCTAAAGAATCTGTCACTCAACATTTTTCTCTAAATTTAATGCTGATGTTATCTATTAATATACTACTGCCCTACTACTGGAGCAACTCCACAGGTCAAGGGAGACCTGTATTTTTTATCTAATAAATTGGTATGTGAAATAGTGAAATTGGAAAGTTATATGGATAACTAATAGGAAGTAGTTTGTAGGCTGTATATTTAAACTTAAGTGAACAAAGGCACACAATTGGCTTTGTGAAAGTGAGATTTACAAGTGAATTTTTTAATGTTTGTATATTGAAATGAAAACAACAAGACATTGCTCTCAAGTAGAAATTTTCATCGGGGAAGGCTGCCAGACAGGAACAGCAAGCTATCAATTTGCTTATACAGGTCACCACGATATCAATATTAGTTAAATATTAACATTTTCTATTTTTGTACCTATGAACTTTTGTAGGAAGCAAAAAACTTTGTCTTAAACCGATTTTCAATTGCTCTATTTTTTCGAATGTTTTTGACTGACTTCCGTATATATGTTTAGACATTGTATTATTCTTAACTTTTTATCTCAAGTACAATAATCATATTTTAACTTTCAGGGCCTTAATATAGCCTTAATCCTTATATTATTTTATTATTAATAATAAATTAAAATATTCCTAAATGGTAAAAATATGTCATTTAACTTTACTAGGTACTGGTTCATACGAAACCTTGTTTTTCAATCGCATCACATTCACTATAATAAAGTCCGATTTTCTACGTCCATCTGGGCAAAATGAGTCAACGAAAATTAGTAATTTTGCTCAGTTAATCTAAATTAAAAATGTGGTATCGATTGTCTATATGTTTACTTCTCTCGGTATGTTCTTTGTCAATGCATCCGATTGGAGACAAATTACAAAAGAAGGTTACGGTCATACCGATCATCTAAAGAAAATGTAAAGAATTATAATTATCAGAATCCTATTATGCAAGTATATTATCCCATAAATTTACTATGCTCGTAATTTACTATGCATACAACACTGCATTTTATCCGTTGACCTGTTCACTTCATCCAAGATTTAATTTAGCTGATCCACTGAAATATTTTTCGTATTCTTCTGTCCCGCTAGCATATTCCAGATTTTAATCCATTTTATCTGAAGAAAGCAAACGATTAATTCAAAATGATGACACTATTACAATTTTAACTGACAAACCTGAGGAATGCAACTAATACAATCATGAAATATGAAAGAAAAAACATGCGAAAAGCTTACCAATAAACGATTACATTTACAATCCATGGTGGACACTTCATTAAAACCAATATTTATAAGCTATCCTAGTTATCTTTGCCACGAAATGAAACAAATTCTTGCCATTGAATTCATTTTGCTCAGAAAAAATTTAGTGGGTCGGCTTTCGTGCATTTAGAAAAGAAAAACTTCCATTGATTTTACACAATCTCATTATACTCGGCATTTGACCGTCTATCAATTCTACCATTTACTACTACTGAAACTTCAAGGAAAGTTTAGTAGTATGTAGTATTTTATTTAGTGTCCCTGATTATAAATTGCAGATGGCTAAATCAGAAAAACAATTTTTATTAAATCAAATCACGTTACTTTATTTATAAACAAACCCCTCTGCCAATGAATGGCACTAGTAATGGTCGTCCACGTTAATTTCAAACTTTGCGAAGCCTTAACTTTTTAAGGGAGTATTTTTTGACGATTCTGAAATGAATTTACTCTTATGAACTTTAAGGGGGCTATCGAATGGGATGCGTCTGTAGTTTTGTCTACTCTCACTTTAGAGTGATGAAAACATAAATTTTGTGTTCATTATGATCATGGAATTGAAAAGAAGTTACTCAAGATGATTCAAAGTAAAATAGTTTTCAGGGATACGTTATAACTATAACATATCTCTGAAAACTGTATTTTACTTTGAATCATCTTGAAGTTACTAATATTGAAGGTGTATGAAAACGTATGAGGGAATTGTCTTTAAATGTACGATGTTTTCTAGGTAAGACAACTTACTTTTATTTGAAGTATGGCAATGTTTTGCCTCAGCGCAGCAAGGACAAATAATATGACACGTCATGCTTTTTATGAAATACATTTCAAGATAAATATAATATATAGTAAATAAGTTTAAGTAAAACAAATATATAATCATAAACATATTATGTTGTCATAATTTTCAAAAATGCTAGACTTAAAATAGAAGCATATATCGAATATAATATGTAGGACATATTTAGGTATGCATAAACTAACAAAAATTATCCGAACAAAGTGTTTTTAACGTTAATCAGAAAAGGCGGCGACGAATACTTCATACGACACCAACCCTTGTGACATTATATTCTTCACTTAACGGGCACCTGGCATATTTTTGGCAATAAATTCTTTACACTGTTTGTAGTTATTGGACAAAACTGGTTGCAAAATATTATCCATGATGATCCAGTACTTACGGCCTTCCTCAAAGTGGAAGAAAAGTTCATCAAACCGATTAAGAATATTTTCAGGAAATTGAGTGGGAATGGTGAAACACTTGTTAGGTCGTATCAAGAAACCGACCTTTAATCCCTCTTCATGAAATTTATCAATTTCCTCTGAATACTCATCCAAACGGGATATCAATGGGTCTAATAAAGTGGTCATATTTTCATCGCCAATAATGTCACCCCATTGAGTGGATTTCATCCACCTTGCTGCTGCTGATTCATGCAATTCCTCTTCGTCTCCCAGAACGCCTTCCAAAGCACCTGAATACATCGGTTTCCGATTTTAGCTAGTTCCGTGCAAAATGTTTTGTTTCTTTCCTCTGAACTGTTGGAACTGCCAAGGTGCAACCAGACTTTTAAAACCGGTTGGCCCTTTTCTGTGGCAAGAGTGCTGACGTTTGAAAGGACGTCAAGGAATTCTTCGAAATAATGTCCTCTTGAAACTGTTAAAACCCGAAAATGAATGAAAAGCATGAAATAATGTCATTCAGTAAATGACTACATCAGCATTAAAAATATGTCACTCTATCAGACTTACAATTTTTAGACAGTACAGGACAGTCCACGATAATAGTGTCCAGTTGACCCCGTACAGACTTATCAATCAATGAGCAGCTTATCAGACTCGGAAAATTTTTCCACGTCGGATTCCTAATGATAGTTGAAAAAACAACGTTCCACAACCATGAGTATCATTATTCAAGAAAATGTTAAAATTTAAACTGGTAAAAATTCAAATAATGAGCATTTAATTATGAAATAATTACCAGAAATGTTCGATTTGTATCACTAATCGTAATGTTCTTCAGGAGACTGTTGTTGTAAC
>JAHZMV010001396.1:0-10542 GCA_027743765.1 Coecobrya sp. COE2 | reverse complement strand
TCTGCTATTCACAAAGGACATCACATATCATTACATTACAACATAATGATCATCCTAGTCATCATCATACTTTTTGTGTGACAATCACATGAAAAGTGTGTGAGTGCACGCACATGCATACACAAACACTTTTATAAGCTACTATTTTATAAAAACGGCAAGTAGCAGCACACAGTTTTACTGCTGCTACCACCTTTAATAAAGTCATGTGTCTTTCTTATTTATTCTGTTCACATAAAACCATCAGAATCCCTTCCATTGAGGACGTAATTGTGGAGAATATGGCAATAACAACACTGTTTTGTACACGTGAAAATGCTCCGTATAAGTCACTACCATACATTCCAAAATGTCATATAATGTGAATGCATAATCATTATCATAATTATTTCATATTGTTGTTCATTGCTTTTAGTAGGGGTGAGCAACTGAGCAACGTCTAACCAGAAAATACCGAAATGACAGAAATAGATCATAAAGGACAAAAATTAAATATAAAGACACCTCTCTCATAATCGGTAAGGTTTACATTCACGATACAACTACATAATTTATTATTTATGCTATTCGTGTACTTATAATAATATATGGATATTATGATGATCTATGATAATGATTGGATAATATGTGTGCATAAAATACTTTCAGATAAGGTGGGAGTCAGAGAAGGTGTCTGATTGCACAATAGGCAAACATCATCAGTAACAAATGATCATCATCAAAATACACCTCGTGTTTTTATGAATGCATCTAAATGAACCATCTGAATGTAAGTATACAGTTCCATCATGAAGAAAATGCCAAAATTGTCCTGGCCACGTCACAATAGCACAGTAAAGAACTGCTTACTTTTTTTAAATATTCTTTTTGAAAGTGGTTTTTTCTCGCTTGTTGCTGACTATATGATGTAGTCATGCCGTATTTAAATTCTTATGGTAAAGACGATGAATAAGCACGCACATCACATCGTACGCCTTTTAACGTAATAATATTGCATGTGTGCGCTGTTTGCACAAAAATTGTGTGCATGCACCATGCATGCTGTGTGAAATGAACGAATGCTCTTGTGTTACGTCTTGTTGGTGTGACTCTGGAAAAAAGTGGAATTTGAAATTTGTAAAAGATGGTCGTTTAGTTGATGGTGCATGTAAAGTAGGAGCAGAGGACAAAGTACGTGAAATGTGGCTATAAAGCAATATAGGAGATGAGCATTTTGCCTACATGTAAAAACTTCAAAAGTACAAAAGCGATGTTGTGTCGTCGTCGTCATTGATTATGCATTCTCATGACTTGATATGATAATGACATGATGACTTTTACTACACAAAGTTTTTTGTCCTGGCTTGGCTGACTGTGCTGCTTGGCTTACTGACATTGGTATTTGGTATGCTGAAAGAGCGAATCCTAAAAAATATGATGGGTAAAGTTGCATGCATTTATTATTAATATTATGTGTTGTGGCGTATGCATTGTATTGTGTGCATATTGTATTTTAATAGAGCAATGCTGAAAATTCCATCATATAATACAATATTTCATATTTTTATGATGTTGATAATATTATGGTGATATGGTGGCGGCAATATGAGCTGCGAAATTGAGCTCGCAATAATATTCTATGAACACATAACCATGATGATGAGGATGGTGATGATGTGAATTCATTCCTTTCTGCATCTGCCTCAGAATACCCTTGCTTCCTTATTTTTGTCTTTATACTACCATCACTTCCTCTTCCATTAAATAACAAAAGAATGTCTGGAAAAATAATAAGTCGAAGGAGAGAGAGACAGAAGAGTGAATCGTGTGCAGAGTGAAGAATGAATAAAAATAAGCTTTACATTCCCGATTCTCCTTACAAATCATATCGTGCGTGTATCATCAGCATCATTCACTCGTCTTTTCTTGTTCCTCTACTTCTTGCTTGTGTTCTTGTGGAGAAATTCATGTGGAAAATGGAATGTTTTAACAAAAAGCCTTCAAGAAAAGGCAACGGAAATGAATCGTGAGCGAGTATGTAAAGTTATCTTAACGATTCCGCCAAGAAAAGGAAGGAAAGCGTCTATAAAATCCTCACTGGTACCGGCACCACTACTACCATCTCCACCACCACAAAATAATTTTTTATTTGAAACTATCGCAATCAAAATTTTGTGTACGCTGAAAGGAAGGGGTGAGACTGAGAGAGGACGCGAAGACAAGAGAAATAAGATAGATGATGCTTAGTTGTCCTTTGCTCTTGCTGCTTCCTTTTGCCGAGCATGCAGTAGTAGTATATTATGATGCATGGATGATTTCTCCAATTTTCTCATGTGTGTGTCTTTTCAAGTATATCTATGTACGGAGATAGGTACTTGAGCTGCGAGCTTTTATTATTTTCATGACTTTGCTTCCTTCTCGCATCAATCCTGCCGCATGATTGGAAAACGCCGTTGGTATTACTATATTTTGGTATGTATGATGACGGTGATACGGAGAAAATGTACAAGTTTGAAAATCACCGTCCTCCTTGTCGTCATTCTTGGCATCATCAGCAGAAAAAGGATCCCTCTTCCTTCCCATTCTTTTTACTTTACTTACATTACATTAGATTACTTTGCAATTGGCGAGGAGGAATGAATAATATGGTTTGCGCAACGAATCTCAAAGTCAGTCAGCTCTCCATTTCGTATCATCACATCATGCAATGAACATGCCGAAGATGAAGATGGAAAAGACAAGATGCTGATGATGATCATCGCCTTGATATCTACGATGATATAGAGGAATATATTATTATATAACTTTTCATAATTCCCTTCTACGCTATAGCCTTCTGTATGAAGACTCTCCTCACTGTCTCTTCTCTCTGGCTGATAGATGCTCTCTTACATTTCTTTTAAATCAACTTGTACTATTACATTGCTGATAATATAAAAGTTGTACTTACAAAATACTTGAAGATGTATATGTATGTACAGTGGCGCTGCAAATGTCACGTCAATGTGCAATGCAATCATGATTCAATAGTTGACGTGAGTTGAATTCACAATGACCGGCACACGGTCGCTTCCCAAAAAATGTGCCGGGTATCTATCCTCCATCTCCTTCGCTCCCTTTGAGCATCAAGTTCTTATAGCTATTATGCACAGGGAGGAGAATATAATATATTATGCTTCCCCAGTCCATTCCACGAATGAACTTTTACCTAGAAAATCCTCCTCCATTACCATTTCTCTCTCCTTTTGAATTTGAGTGTGTACAGCAAAAAAGGAACAACTTTGACGATATAGATAATAACCAGAAAGAAGTGTAGAGAGAGGGAGAGAGGGGCAAAACAAACATGATGATGTTATATGAGAAAATTTACGAAAGTGAAAGATGGACTTCACTCTTCGAATTACCAAACATTCCGTCTTGTCTACCAACGACACCAACGTTGCCATCACCGCCACCACTACTTCTTGGCTATCACGTAAACGAAATGTGTAAAGCCTTCAAAAGTGTAAGTACACAGCAGTACAATAAATAAATTCTTCTGCGGTGATGTTGATGCTCTCCTCGCACGCCTGCCTGTAGTATAAGAGACTACGATGATGATGATGATCAGGATGATGATTCCAAAAAAAGTTAAGCCAAGCCCCTGCTAAGTTTTTACTTATTTTGCCTTCACGACTTTACCATGAAGTGGACGATGACTTGGATATATGTTTATATCAAGAGAGTATGGTGGCAGCTAATACACGTATGTGGTTATTATATGGCGAATACCAAGTATAAAAATATATACTTAGCAATAACGACAACAAGAGAAAGAAAGATACATAGATAGATAGAAGAAGAAGAGAGGACTTTGTGTGTTTGTTGGTACTCTTTAGTGAATTTCATGAAAGCTTGGCATAAAGCACATAACCGAAAATGGGAAAAGTTTAGTAGGGTGCCCATTATAACAAGAAAAAGTACACGAGCTCTTCTGTGGCTGCTGCTTCTTTTTCTAACTGCGGAGCAGAGTTTTATTCTAAAGAAGTTGAAGTAAGAAAGAACGTACGTGTGTGTACTTTTATGTACCTATATCTAAAAGTATTCACGGGAGGTAGCAGAAAATAGAGATGCTGCTGCTGCTTTATGTACTTTGATGGGAGTGTGGTGGTGGTTGTTTGCTTAAATTGCATTTTGCATCTTCCCATCTTTTTTCAGTTATAAATAACTTACATATATGAATGTTATTATTATTATCATGGTAAGTAAGCAAAAGCAAGCTGCTTCATACATATAGTTCATAAAAAGTTTCTTCAATCTTCACTCAGCTTACTCGATATCAGCATTATTACATGACTGAGCAGGATATGTGCGCTGTGGATGTACCCAATAATGTATGTAATGTCCTGTGTGTGCAAGTGTAAATCATGCGCTAGTGTAGACCACGGAGGAGTGAATCCTTTCTCTTTTGTATTCTCCAAGAATCAGCAAACTCATTCCTTTAAGTCATGAAGTCAAAAAATGTTCAAAACAAGTTACGTTCTTTTACTTTCCTCCCTTCCACTTTTCTCAATCTTCATCGTTTTTGGTTGGTTCAAAATGCCAAAAAAATTGTGACCTGTCCGCTTGTGTAGTTACATATTTTCTGTGGAAGCACATTTTTGCATTCCGTTGAAGTTAGTTACATAATATTATTTTTATTATTATTAGTCCAGCTAAAAATGGAACAACCCAGTGGAAAGATTACAGTTTTTTGCATTATGGATGAATGAATCCATAATATATTGAGAAATATATATGCGCCTCCATCGCCTTGAACATAAGTGAAAGCGGAGGTAGCTGTGTTTAACAATGAGAAACGGCTATTATTATTACCTCATTCTCTTTCTAACTCAATAATCTACAAAGTTAGTGGAATGTATAAAAAGTCAAAACAATAAAGCTTTATATTGGAACACACCGTTGTACTAATCTTTCACTAACTGACTGACAGTCACCTTGGCCGACTGACTTTTTTACAGCAGCAGCAGCACCGCACCAAAGTCGAGAGAAGCATGCTAATACACAACAGAAAATAACAGCTAGGCCGGCTCAGCAACGGCGACAGCAGCAGTCGAGTAATAATAATGTTCCCAAATACCTGTTCTCTTCTCTGACGTAGGTACTACTGCTGCTATTATATAACACGTCAAGTGGAAAGCTGAGAATAGAGAATATGAAAATTCCAGTGCAGCAGCAAATAGCAGAGCTGCAACCTTTTCATATCTTGATCACCTCACCGGGAGCTTAACCAAGTACGTTAAAATACAAAGCTCTACATAATAATGGTAATAACAATATAATTCTACTTGAAGCGTGTTAGATCACCATAGGGCAAGCAAAGTCTGCTCAAGTGGCGAGTGAGCTAGAGAGAGTTGCTCCTTGTTCGAGAGTAAAAAGAAAAGAAGGGAAGCAGTAGTAGTGAGCAGAGTGGAGAGGTAGTGCAGTGGAAGCAGCTCATAGGCAATAAGCAGCACTCTATAAGTTGAGTAAAAACTCCAAGTCAAGTGCCGACAACAACGTACCAAGACCAAACGGTCGTGTCGTAGAGGAGAAAAGCCCAAAATGCAGCCAACCAAGCAAAAAGAGAACGGGATTATTAGGTCTCTTTTTCCGTGAGAGAAGGGAAAAGGAGTAATAATCGTACTAGCTGTATCTGATAAGCGACCTGCTGTATTACCAACAGCGAAGGACATTTTACACGAGCTCGTATTACGATAAATGAATATACGGCAGGAGGACTTTTTTGTTTTTTCCTACTTGTGTAGCACCCGCTATATTCATAGAGCAAAAGTCCTCTAAATAAAATGTTGCATGATGCCATCAAGTCTATATACTACTGGACAGCATGTACAAGCGGGCACATTTTTATGTATCTATATAAATCTACAATCAAGTAAAAAAAACTTGGTTTATACACGTATGTTTAATACATTAAATATCTACCTAGGTATTACGCTTGAATAAGACTGATTGCCCTTTGGCAGGAAAGTAGTAACCTTCACTTCACGGCTATAACGTATATTTATCTTCGCGTAAAATGTATGTAGGGTTTACTAGAAATATGAACCTGGAATAACAATAAATATTTTAATATTTTGTAGCGTGTGTATCGTGTAACCTTTCTCTGTATAATATACACTACAGTACGTGTAGTATTTACGTAACTCTTGTGGAGGCCTCCTGGAGTTCAGTAATTTTAAAAGTATGTTTACTGTTATATTTTAACTCTAAACTATAAGTGTATTTCATAATGGACGGAGGCTCAACGCGTGTCATTTGATTACAGCGTACAACAGCTCATGGTGGTGGTGGCGGACATGAAATGGAGGGAAATAGAGTCAGCGTGCTGGTGTCAGTTCCTACTGCTAGCCAGTCACTACGTTTGTTATAGCCTTGATTTGACTTGTCCTTCTTGTAATTTATAAATGTAGATATTGCTCTAAACTCTGTGCTATTATTATTAGATCCTATATGATTTATTCAAAGTGGAACGAGTGCCAGCATGAGGGCAGATATAAATACACACAGATTTTTGTCGTCTTCATTCTTTAAAAAAAAACTTCAGTTTCACATAATTTGACTTTGACCATGCAATACAAAGCATATACATATATAGAATTATTGTTCTTATGTTAAATTCTTGACGAGTTTTTACCACAGTCGCGAGAAAAAAGTGTGTCGTTTGCCGGGGCCATGCTGTTCTTTTGTTGCTATTTTTGCTGTCACTGCTTGCGCTGTCGTGTCACTCTTTCTCACGAACAAACCAGCAAATCTACTCAGCCCATGCTCCTGCGTAATCATTCTAACTCTTTCTAGCATGTATTATTTAATCCTTTCCACTAAAAAGTTATTAACACACACAAGACTTTCTCATTTTCTCATTCCGCAATGTTATATTAATGAACATGATGTTTGTAGTGGAATTATAACAATAAGAAAAGCTGATGGATGGATGAATTACCGCTTTCTCTCCCTGACTATCCGACAGAGTTAATTTTTCCCTAATGAACTTGCCATTCCGCTATTTAATATTCTAATAAATAAAACTCGTTTCCGGTAGCAGTTGCTACCCCTGCTGCTGGTATACTAGTTAAACTCGGAAACTATTTTACTTTCTCTGGGAATAGTCAGATTCTCATTCGTAATCATTAAGAGTGGCAGTTGTGGAGTAGGAGAGAAAATGGATGCATGAACTAGTTAGAAAAATAGTGTACGCACACGAGCACGCAAGTTTATAAATTTGGTAATGAATCCGCATTTGGAAAATAGTAAACAAACCAGGGCAATTGAACCTTGTCAAATAAACAGTAGAACAGGAAAAACATGAGTGTGTAGCGAGTAGCGATAGGGGCAGTGAAAATTTCATGTTTGCTAATACGAGTATTTAATTCGGGTAGAATCCATTTCCCTACCCCAGTTTTTGCATGTATTTCATGCATGTATCTAAAGTGCCATTGGTGTTGCTGATATTGTAGAGTGATAAAATATGTACTTATTATGTAGATAGATATAAATTCCTCATTAGTGAAGTTTTAGGAGAATTTAAATGCCCACTGGACTACTGCACAACGAACGACTATCAACTCCAAAGTCTACGCTTACACTTTCCAGTTCTGGTTCACTCACCCGCTCCCTATCTACCACTACCGCTGCTGCCGCGTGAATATCTCCTTCCTTCCTTCAACCTGTCTACATGGTACTTCTTCACACAAACACACAACAACCATGGCCATTTAGATAATGGAAAGTAGTTTCACAAGTTTTATTGTGAAGGTACCTATCTATCTCTGCTGCGCCGTCCTAAAAAGCACGAAATTCTCTTCCTTCCTTTCCAAGCGACAAGCATAAATAGTATAAAACCGTTTTTAAATGAAATTCTATGTTACAGCAGGAGCAACAGAAGCAACACTTTTGTTATTTATAAGCATATTCATATGTTGATTAGGCATTAAGTATGACTTGCTGAGCCCACCAGTCAGTTCAGATTTCAGTTGTTACAAATCCATCTCCGTCTCATTTCACTTCCTCCATGCCACGACGACACCGACATCATCATCAATTTATTCACAATGCCATGTTATGTCTACACACACAGTTGCAGTGGTGCCTCAACTATGTGCACCGTCCTCAACATCCAGATCATGAATATAAATTTGCTATTTTAGAATCTTTTGAAAGCCTCTACCATACTTGTATGCGTGTTCCGTTTTCATCGTTATAATCATCACTATCAGCACGCATTTTCCAACGAACCGTGAACAATGTACGAATATATATTTTGATATTATGAGTGTGTGTGAGACAACAGGAAAATGCAAATCCACTTGAAAATATCTCCTTCTCCCTCTCTCTGTCTGATTTCTAGCTTTGCTCATTTCCAGTGAAATAATCATCATAATATGCATTTTCGTTTGGGGAATTGTGATAATAAACTGATAGTAAGTAAGGAGACGGTGCACCACTCAAGAGTATTTTGTAACAGTGGTTTAACATAACATAAGCATTATCAACACAATAGCGGTAGCTCATTACAAGATTGCATGCATGAAATGCAACCACTACTACTACTACGCACAAAAACGACAGTTTCCTCCCATTCTCCTAGTCAGTTCAGACTCATTAAGTTTCTCGTTCAGTTCACAACAAAACTCTCCGACTGATGGGATGAAAGATGGAATTATGCGCTAAAAGTGATGTCATAATATTAATATGACCCAGGGTAGCAGCAGCATTGCTACTCCATACTCCATACTATATTCCATGTAAAAATAACATTCCCTACGTCATCACACTGTGCTATGTATTTTGAGAAGACGCTATATCATCATCATCATCAAAAACAAAGGTCTAAACATTACGATATTATGATTCCGTGTTTTCCAGCAACAACTACTGCCGCTGCTGCAGTAAATAACCAGGGTCATAGCCCTACTGGTCTGCGGCACAAAACATTATTTCTACACTACTTCGTATTGCTATTACTGTTGCTTGCTGCTGATGAACTACTATATAGGCGCAGTGTGATTACTGATTACAATTATGATGACTATCGTGTCTAGTAACAAAAGGGAATAACAAAGATAGATTCATATCTCTCATCGTCAGCAGGCAAAAATTCACAAAGTACCATTTCCCTGTTCATATTCCCCCATCCCCATATTATCCAACCTGGCCTGACTTCCCGCATATAACGTCCCACCAGCAAAAACTCTTAGCAGTCTGTCTGCTGATAAGCCTTCTCTTGTGGTTTTGCTAGATGGTTTGATTGTCAGCTTACGTCCATAATAATACACTTATTGTTGTTGTGCTGTGTGTATGCTATAATGGCAAGATTCCTTGCGTTCTTTTTTATGGCACATTACTCATGTGTGCTGAGTATACCTAATTGTACATGCATAATATTTTACATATTATATTTAATATTCGTATTCCTCCTAAGTGTACATTTATATAACTTTTACAGAAGCAGACCACAATGGTGTTTAATTTTTATCAGTCATTCATGATGGATTGAATGTTAAAGTGCATGAAACGTGTGAATAAGGCGAGTTCAGGGGCAACAGAGTAGGGTAACAGAGTTCATAACATTTTTGGATGGTATAAGTGAAGTGAAGTTTTTGGTATATCCATCCAACATCAGTCTGCATAATATCTACATTTTTTCTCCCTTTCTCTCTCTCGGTCTTTTATCTGATCGTCTGGAAATATCCAGTACATATGGACAGTTTTTCCTTCTTTGCGAAGCACATTTTTCTCAACCACACAGCGTCACTGTAGCGTATTATATATCTGTCGCATGAATGCTCCTGAATCTTGTCAATAAAACAGAAACGATGCGGTGGTGATTTGATGTGACTGGCCTCTTTCATAAAGTGAGCATGTTTGCTGTGTTCTGTAGAACATAAGCTATAAAGGAGACAAGTTGGTAAATAAACGGACAATAAGAAATCTAATGTTTAGAAGGTAAGGGCTGGAGATTGATGTAAAAATTGTGATTATTTTTATTCTCTGTGGAAAATCTCATAACACACAATCACTTCTTTAATATTGAAAGTAATATACATGAGTGTCCCACGAAAATTAAATGTCTTTTTATTACTGCACATTTTTCTGAGCATATACGGCATTCGCTGCAATTAATTTCGTATTGTGTTGATGACATAATAAATGTTATGCATTTACATTTAAATGTCAAGATATATCGCCTCAGCGGTAAATTATATAAACATTTTATTATTATATTTCTAGACCAACCAACAGCTTGGTGGATTGAATAAACTTTGAACATTCCCAGCATACTTATTATTTTGTTCGACAAACGAAAATATGTTGCAGGTTTTCTTACACAAGTTGCCTAACTAAAAAAATATGAATCATTTTCTTCTTCTAACGTCACCTTTTGTAATCTTCTTTAATGCTCAAAAATTGGATTATACATTCATGCATTTTTCTGCGGCTGCTGCTGTGCTTATGCATTCTTGACTCGAATCCTTATTATCCCAAAATGGGATATGGTTGGTTACAAGCAGTTTACTTTACTAA
>JAHZMV010001395.1:0-59560 GCA_027743765.1 Coecobrya sp. COE2 | reverse complement strand
TATCTACCTACGTCAATATTTGAAAGTAGTCAATAAAATATTCACGAAGAGAATCATGCTTTTTTTCTTCGTTGGCGTTTACAACAAAGCATCTTCTGCAGAATAAAAAACAAAAGAATAATGAAGAAAGAAAGAAGCGGAACTCGAGTTGACGTTGGTCGATATTTGATATGATAACTTTGTAAGATTCCAGAAACCGAGTTCTTATTTTAATTTTGTAGTAGGACGTATGTAGACAGTAGTATTGATACATAATGTATATTTTCTTGAGGTAACCGTTTTTTTGGATTATTTATTTATACTCTTGTTCAGAGTTAATACAACATCTCCATTTGCATCTTCCTGAAAGGTACATTTTCGACATTTTAGGATATTCAAGAAAATCTGTTTCTTCATTCCAAATGCGGAACCAAGTATTGCATTACTCAAGGTTTTGATTTACCTGATAATCTGACTTGGTGGTTTCATCATTCCACATAAGCTTTAAAAATACCTTTGTTTGTTCACAGAACAGTTTCTTTTATTTTTATCGTTCTGGTGTTATTGTTTTAAACGGTCTGTTTTGATTTACATTAATCAGACCTATGTTCCAAATGCACTTTTTTGTACATGAAATACTTGAAAATAACATCCTTATTGTATGTCGTCTTTGGCCAGAGAAAGTTTAAGCATCCTTTTGGACTACATAATATGTATCAATCCAAGACTCATTTACTAATTTGAAATGAATTACAATCAAACGAGTATGTACCATGCAGCAATATTTTTTACCTTTTCTGCAACCGCAGTGGAACATGGATCAGCTTCGTACGCTGTTAGAGCAGCCCATTCTCTGTCCATTCTGTCGCGATTCTTTAAGTGATCTTCCATGTACGACTGAAAATATACACATAGTTTTGGAAACGACAACAATTAGGCAGCGTGAACAATAATATGTAATCAATCCGTTTACAATGACGGAATTCAATGAGGTCAGTACTAAACCGTTCATTAATGGACTATGCATGTAGTACGTACAGAGTACGACGTGATGTGTAAATATATTATACAATACATTGTTAGTGCTAGTACAAATTACTACAAGTGCTACTCATGTCAATCAAATACCCACTCACCAGAACCATATGCCCAGTGGAAATGTCCATGTTTGTGAGAACAGGTTCCTCACTCCTGAAAACATAAAGTTCATGATTTAGTGAATGCTTGTATGAATGTAAAACAACAGAGAAACAGAGAGAAGAAAATTTAAGCAACAGACTACCATCAGAGATGAATATTGAACAAAAGTGGAGTTTTGTAGGAGAAAATTATCCTATTATCAACAAGTCCACAATAGGATATATGTATATGCATACAACTTAAGCAAACAATAGTGTGAAAAGTCAAGGTGAAAACCAACAGCCATAAAGCTTTCTCGTGGAATATTGAAAGCAACGTTTGATGATGTAAACCATAAACAAAAGAATAAGGGACCGTCCATGACAGGTGCTATGCGTTTTTGGACAGTCACAATCACAAAAATCTAACCAAGAGGAAGTGCTGGACCTTGATGATGATGAGCCATTGTCAGAGTCCTTGCTGGCGACCTTGTGAGTGGGCCCACGCAATGGTTCCATCTTCTCATTATTTTTTGAGCCTGCCATTCTTGCTCGACACAGATCCTATTGATGATTTTGGTATTGAATGAAATTAACGTAGTGATAAAATAGGAATTTACCATTTTGAATATAGGTATCCACAAAATTCGTCACAGTACCTGATAATCCTTGCATGCTTCATATGAAGGATCGTCTTGTGATAATCGTACCAGCTTTTCCTTGGATTTAGCATGTTTCCGTACCAAAAACAAAGCTACAGCAGCTATGAGAACTGCAGCTACCAAGCCACATACTGCAAACGTTGCAATGAACATTCGACTTGATGTTGGATCTTGTTCCACATACATGGACATTACCGATGGTCTTTTCGACTGTAAAGAAGTAGAAAATTGTTAGTCTTACTTACCAAATTAAATGAAACTGTTATTGTAGAATAATCAACCCTAACACTGTCGTTGTGTATGGGGTAGCTTGAGAAACGGCAAATTGGTTTGTATAGGCTATGATTTACAGATGCAATGGAATTTGGCTTTAGGGTCTAAATAGTTTCCTGTTTTGGTGAACAAATACTTGATTGTGACATACCTCGTACAATCTTTTAAAAGCTTCTGATCCCTTCTCGAAAATAACAATTTACACAATTTGAAAACGTGTATTTATAAGACTGCATGGTTTCTCTAACGGGATCAGTATGGAATCTCTAAAGTTGTTTAGCATCTCCCCAGGAAAGATTTATGAGAATTTGAGAATTTTATAGTTGAAAAAAGAATATTTTCCCATATGTAATATCCCGGAAACAGGAGTACGTTGTAACAGATCGGTTACATGAAAAATCTTATGCAACACTTTTTGGAAAGAATGTATTTTTATGTACACAATAGATTAAAATACCGTCAAAGGCTTAAAATGTACTGTCGCATATCGCTCCAATATTATTTATTAAACAGTGCAACACTCTCAAGTTCCTAAGTTCAAGCCATAACAATTCTCTGTATCGGTTTGGTTGTAATAAGGATGGCTTTAGTAATATTGCTACAGTTTAATATGAAATGGAAGTGAAAACATCTCACAATATACATAAATGTATCTTCCGTCTTCAGTAAATGTCAGTGCAATTCGGTTTAATAATGTTATTTTTGTGGAGCATGTAATACAGGTAAGGAACAATATGGAGTACAACAATGACCATGACACCTGCTTGGCGAAACCATGAGAAAAAGCGCAATATTGAACAAATAAATTTCAAAACTTACATCTGCTGACAGGCCGACATCAGTCCTCAGGATTTTTACTCCAAATTGCTTTTCCACCTTGTCCTTCAATTTGTCTAGAAACCAGCAAGATTAAAGTATGTAATGGGAACATAATTTGTAATTATAATTTTTCATCCATTTATAGTCATTTTCCACTACAGTATGCCATTTTGTTCAATCCTTCTTGCATGCACCGTTTCTGAAAGTCTAAAATCTAATATAAATTGTGCCTAGGGTGAGAAAATCAACCGTTGAAAATTGGCACAGAGGAAAGTAGATGAAGAGTAGAATTGACATAAAAGCATGTACATTGCAAGTTATAGTTGAAATTTTGAAATTGGCAACGGATACTTAAGATACTTTACGATGTTCAATTAACCGAAGCTCTTGTTCTTAAAACACGGTTTCGAATTTTCGAATTGTGTTTTCAACATTCTATTTATCGACACAAAGGTACTAGAATTCATTATCTCTGCATTAAACATTTCTCAATCGCATATCCTGAAGTGGGAATTCAATCATTTTGCTCTCTTGGACTCATGTTTACTTACTAGTCTAGAGTACCTATCAACCATCACCGTCTACCGTATAATCACATATAAACATTTTTGTCAGTTCAGAATGAGGTGATTCAGTTCTCTGACAAACAACAAAGACATTTTATCTTTCAAGCAGTTTTTATGTTTACTGCTAGCCTTTTCAATCCATAAATGATTCAGTTTAACTGGCCAACTCATAAACTTTTGGTTTCCTCCTGTATGGCCGGTAATATTAAATGTCAATAAGCAATTATTATGAAACAGGGGATCATTGAACTGAATGTTTATTGTAAACTTAAACAATCATGGATAGGCTACTCATGTTTATTATCGATGGTGAGGATGAGGATAATAAATGATTCAGCATACGAAAGTTTAATATGGTAGCTTCCTTAAAATTTCAAGAGTCGATGATGAAACAACATAATATCATTTCAATCAAATTCAAAATAATTAATGTAAAGTTTATGTACTTTATAGACATGAGTGGACAGCTTCCTGGGCTATGAATGTAGATATATGCTTGTCTTATGTATAAAAGCTGCAAAATGCTAAACTTAACAGCAGCAGAAGTAAAGCAAAAGCGTAAAGTGAAGATAGCTAGAAAACATGACCGTTATCCGCATCAAATCAGATCTCACCTATTTGATGAGCAACGGTAGTCGCATTCAATCCTTTCGCGTTCTTGACCACTTGGAATGTAACGATGTTATTTTCATTGACTCTGAAAAATGAAAATAGTAAATAAAATCGTCAAGTATGAATAAACTATGATATTGGATGAAACTGAGAGAGAATTTTCACTTGTTTGATTACTCTTTTCAGAGTTAACACCTTATTGACTTTATGTATGTATGCATTTAACAATTTAATACACCCGACTTATTCATATTAAAGCGTACATAAAAAGTGATGAAACTTACGAGACATCTTTAAACACGTTTTGGTCGATGTTTAGCATATCTGCAATGGAATTCACTAGCTCTTCTGCTCCATTCCAGTTTGCTCTATTGAGGCAACAATTCATTATATCATTTAGTTTCATCTGTACAGTTGATAATATGACGAAGAAAGTATTGATTTTAAATATGGTGTCAAATGTGGAAAGTTTAAAGCATATTTTTAACAACTTACTTGGTATCCAATTCTAAAGTAACGTAGGAAGTATCAATGATGTCTATGTGTTTCGCATGTTGAGTCCAAGTAGGATCAAAGAGTACCGGGACAGACTTTTTATTCATGTCGATATTTTCCAGTCTAGACAAAGGAATTTCCTCAATCTACCTCGGCAAAGAATAAAAATATTGATGGTAAATAAACACGAAATGAGAGTGATAAAATTAGAATTTTTTTTTTTACAATCTGTTAAATTAGACTGTTTACAGGTTTTACTCTTTTTTCATTGAAAATTTAATTTGTTAATTGGTTCTTCTAACAAAAAGAACAATGCTTGAAGTTAATTACAGGATAGATGAAAAGTCTAAAATTATGTTCTATAATTATACCCCCTTCCTTCACTGATCACTAATAAATGACTTGATATGATTGTACCGTCAAGAAAAGGTTCACAAGTAATCGTTCATTTCCTTTAAGTTAGAAGAAGCCTTAACCGTTTTTATACTGCATATAGACATACATAGCACTTTATTTAATTAATTGAATTCATCTCTCTTACCTGGCCAGATTTGGCTGGAGAATCAGATTGCATCCCTGATGTGCTTCCTTCATCCTTTAAATCTGTGACAATAAATATTAATGTAATATAACTTCCATGTAGATGTTCACCTACTTCCATGCAATCATACTTGATAATTGGCATTTCATGTTTCATCGTATAAATTTTGTATTTGTATATCTAGGTATGCATGTATTCACTAAGTTAATTACAAATTCATAAAATTTGGATTTAAATAGTGACTATTTCAGAGCAAAAATGAGGTTAAGTAAACGTTAACGTTTAATCTGTTCCAAATGGTATAGTGGGAATCACTTGCTTTGAACTTCATGCAGATGAAGAAATACCATAATTTCAAGCTTTCTGATCAAATGTATGTTTCCAAAAGACAAGTAAATAAGGTGTAGTATATGTGGCCAAAAAGCATATATCTCACTTAGATTTTACTGTTAACTCGGAATTTTGATATTTTTGTATTTTCCCAACTTCTTTCTTTCTAACGTCAAAAGGATTTCCGGCAACTTGCAAAAGATCGATTGATTAGATGAGTGGGAGTGGTTTTTGTATTGTTTACTTTACATGTAAAAAAATCTTTCGCGCCCGTGGGTAGCAATACGATTAGTTGATTGACTTTTAGCTGTGATTTTAAGTGATTGTGCTAGTATTACTTTCGTAGTCGTATCCAGAATCTAGGTTGATCTAATATTTTAAGCAAGCACAAAACTTGCAAGTGTGATGCAAAAGCAGACACGGAAAACTAAAAGACGAAGAGGTACGGATCATCGATTGTGTATTTCGTTAGGGGAAAATTTTCTTTCAATTTGATTTTCTGCTACAAAAAATTCCATCACGTTTAACTAAATATATGTAGCGTACCATTTTCCCCTTTTGTTACTGATCTATTCTCATCATCATTATGAATCATTCAAGTCATGCATACAGCAGAATCCCTACTTGAACATGTCTTCACAAAGATATTCTTGTGCTGCTTCCACTTCAATCCATTTTCATTCTTCCTTTTTCTTTCCTCAACTTTCTATAACATCATGTATGCATGTCGGACACGAGTAAAAGTAACATTCTCTCTCTGGATTCAAAATGCCGTGGGGAAAGGCCAAAAGTATCTACTTTCTACATTCTCAACTGCAGAGCACAAAAAAGTTGAAAAAACATTTTGTACCCGTTGCAAGCTTTCAGGAATTACTTTACGTCCGGCTGTAAACAATTTTAAAGGTTGAAACATTTTTTTAGTTTCGTAAAAATTTTTGCACACGAACTCTGACACGTACTATAACAAGTAGACGTAGGAATACAAAAGTATTGAATTTTCTCAGAAGGGAAAGCAAGAAGCTTTGTTAGATACAACTTGTATCATACAAGTTTACTGCCTACTTTATTATGGGACTCCTATCATTACATGTAAGTGGTTCAACGGGGAAAAGATGAAAATCATTTCGCTGACATGCAATTGCATAAAAAACCAGTTATCATGATCCAATTGTACTGCACTGTACAAACATTTGTAATGAGTTTATGCTGTAGAGTAAAACAGGGTTAATTTAACCTTTTGTTGTTCTTGTGTAAAATGTAATTAGAGGATTAGTGTGGTTTGTGTGGATTAATGTCCTTAACAGAAACTATTGCACGTAGCCCCAGGTATAATTACGAATTCGTAGATGGTACAATGCGTCTTATCTTACCTTCTACATATCTTTTAACAATAAGTAGAAATGACATTATAGTTTCGTGTTGTAACGTTGTAAGTATGCGTGTGGTATGCTTGTGCTTGTGGGGGCGTTGTGAAACAATTATAAAATATGTCGAAATAATAAAAAAATGTTTACTCACCGTATTGAACCATATCTGCAGGTCCTTCGGCGGCAGCAAATTCAGCAGCGGCAGGGTTAGCTTCTCCGTCCCTCATAAGATTGAAATCAATGGATGGTGGAGCCTATAAATGGATAAAATGTTTAATCAAAACAGTTAAATCTTACTATATCTAAATTTGTAATGAAAGCAAAGCAAGCATATTAGATGTATAAGCGTACATTCTTTTGATACATTCTACAAACAATAACTGGAGCGTCCTTTCAACCAAAATCAAACAAATTTGCATCTATGCTATATATATTGACAATGTATACATACAGTAGTGTAAGACATTGTCATTTCAAGCGTTTGATTAAGGGATTTAAGAAAGTTAATAATAATGTTTTGTATTATCTTAAACGGTATTTATTCAAATAATATATACTTGGATTAGCGAAATCAATCCTTTTTATGTCATATCAATTAATATTTATATCCGTGAATTAAAATTAATAACTAATGTTGTAAATATTAAATGATGTGCTACGAACTTATTTTAAATATCATTGCAAAATACCACACCATGTGACAGTTGACAATATATATCTAAATGTATAAGGAATTTTGCTGATAACTAATAACCGTAAAAGGACATTTCAGTGTTTGGAACATATCGTGATTATCGTGTTTTATAAAGGTTTAAATAAAAGATGTTATTGTTTTCTTGTTTCTCCAGTTGCCCCACTCAAACCATGCTCAAGCTGTTATAAGATTGTGAAGTGTTTTTAACAGTTACTATTAACGGGGTGGACTCGAATCAATAGACGTTTTCACCTGTGGCGCTGTTGCATTTTATTATGTCAAGAAATGAATAAATATTGTGGCAGCGTGGGTATAAAAATTGGAACAAATATTTCCATTAAGTATTTTAAATACATAATCGCTAGGTATTTTTAATATCAAAGGACCAATAATATTGGCCCTCTGAGATATGCCCCAAATACTTAGCGATATGAAAATTGTATAATTTTTGTCAATCGTGTCATTTCTTTATCCTTTATATTCCAATTTTTCCGATATTCCTTCATTTCTTCCTTTTCTAATAAAAATTAATCTGTGCAAGTTGCTTTTCATGCTTTGTCATCGCTAAGGTCGAGAAAAAATGTTTTCATCTTTTTTATTGCATAGTACCTTTTCAAATCTGTGTACCAGGTACATTGTAATTTCATATTTATATAAACTGTATAATGCACTACAAATTTTACTCTTGCATAAGTTATTAAAAGTAAATGTACTTCGACGGAAAGCAATTTACCCAACACATTAAGTTCAAAGTTCAAACTTTATCTGCCTTCATATATAAAAAGAAGAGTAATGTTGCAAAACTATTTAGTAAATACTTTTAGTTTTAGGCGCAATCTTGTAAACTGGGTGCTACGAACCGGAACCCTAACAAGCCCTAAGCATAACAAATATTCATAATAGTACTATGAACATTAATACTCATCGAATTATTTAAACCCTCCGGATTTGTATACATGATTTGCTTATCATATATGGTGCTAAATATTTAGAAAAAATCGTTCACACACAATTGCTTTCTGCTTTCATACACAATTCCTTCGCTGGTGGAGTGGAAACTGGGAAAATTATTATGCATGAAAAATCTAGTTCTTCTATGGAATAGGTAATCATATCATCCATCATTGTCTAACCTTCTGTCCTGATTTTCGGAATGAAACCGTTAGAGTGAAATTTTTTCACCATTATTACAAACAATGAGATATGAGATGATTGTTTAGTATGTTTTGTATGGTATTGTTTAAAGTTAATTTAGTGAGTTCATTTGAAGAAATTTTTGACAAATAAAAAGCTAAAATGGACTTTGTTCAGCTTTTATATGTCTGTCTTTAGCATAATTATTTGTTCCACGACTGGTAAGCAAGCATAATTGCTGTCTCTTAAATATACATACCTACTGTAATCACAATTTGTTTTTTGATCTTGTGATCATTATTAAATATTTGTATATGGCTTTTCTGAATTTTGAGTCATTGATGCTATACACAAGAGGAGTTGCAAACGAAGTCTACTCAATGCGCGTCGGTTTAATATAATTTAATAAAATGGTAAGACAAAATGACAAAATTCAGAGATGGGAAGCTGTTAATAATTATAATTTTTTGATGTTTGAACCTAGTAGTGAAGACATGGTATGGGGGAAAGTACGAAAGCGGCTCGCCAAATAATACATAATCTTATTTTAGGGTCTGGTGAAGGACCGCTTAGAAATCTGCCAAAAATAGAATTTTTCATTGACTTTGACTTCAAAAGAACTTTTATTCTCCTTTGTAGTTTCACTGGCCAAAATGTTTGTTTGTGTAAAGTGGGTGGGATGAGAGTTTGTTTTTGATTTTTAATCACCGCTTTAATCTGTTTACGTTCAATATATCCGCTTTGTCAACATTAGTCAGTAATTTTACTTTTATCGTATTTCCTTGATTAATAGAATCATTTAATGAACCCATCTGCACCTAGTTCCCAATTGTATTTCATCCCTATTAATTATCTCGTTCAAAAGCTGATAAGTCATGCAGAAATGTCTATCCATGTGCCCCATTAAAAGCAAAATTAATGTATTCATTATTCTCAAGACCATGCTGGTATTGGAATTCATAATTTTAATGTTGACTAAATGTAAAATTTTGTTAAAAAATGATGGAAAGGTATTGACAATTTATTATTGTTTACCGGTTTACTTTACAAAATTAAGATTATTTTACCGATCAAGATTCTAGCCTTTTCAAGTTTTGTAGGGATCATTATATATTGTAGTTTTTGATTCGTCTATTTTACAGCTCTTCTACTTAGAGAGATCACTTATTATTATTGGTATCATACTATGTAGTTCAAACCTATTTACCTTTGAAGGGTTTTTATAAAGTATATTTGAAGTTTGTATTTGTCGGGAGTAATATTGCCAAACTTTTTTTTAGTTTTCCACGGAATTTGTCTGTTTGAAGATTCCATTGGATTTGATTTGTGAGATGATACGTGATTTTGAATTGACAATTTATATGTCACTAACAGTAATGTTAGTTAGTTAACATGCCAAAGAGAGGTAGGTAGGGTATTTATCTTATCTTGTAGTTGATTTCTGCTTACATAAACATAATGTTAATCCTTTGTTTGGGGCAAAGTGACAATAGTTATTTAACATGCATACGTACCTATCGATTGATAATATGTGTATAGTGAAACATTAAATGATCTAACGATAGATATTGAATACATGAGATTTAATTGGAGATGATAACAGGTACTTCCCATTTTTGTGATTTGTGACGTTGTTTATTGAATTATCGAAAATAAATTCTTACGTTTGAAATGTCAAAAGTTTGGCCGATAAAAAGCATAGAATTTAAATAAAAGACAGCATAAATATAAAGTGCTAATATAAACATAGCCTCCAATAGGTTGTAAAAATAATAGTTAAATAATTTACCCATATAGGCTTTACGTTTATAAGCATATACATATACATACGTATCCACATATATACATGAGTGTTTCTAAGCATGTTTGCAAAATATTTTTGAGCAGGTCAGGAACGCTTTAGTAAAGTTAGTTTTGAGCATCATACATCATAGTGCTAAATGTGTACAGTTGCGAAATATGTATTATGCTGGTGTTAGTATTTACTTAAAATCAATATATTTATATTACCAAAGCAAGTAATAATTTTGAATGGGTTGTTGTTAAAGTATGCTTGCTTATCATGAAAGTTTAGAGTTAAAAATGTACAGTCTAACAGCAACAGCGATGCATAATTGGAAAATTGAGCTAAAGCCAAACAAGCCAATTAGAAAGTGAAAGTTTTGTCTTGCTTACCTTATCCTCTTTGTCGAAAGCGTAGTTGTTGACAGTGCGATACCATGGACCAGGTTTCTTCACGTCGAGTCGTTCCTGTCTCTCAAAGCCCATATTGCCCCCACCATAGTTTTCGCCTAGAAAAGAGCTAAGTTCTTCATAGCCATTTCCAGCGACGTCCCCAACGCTCTCTGGATTACCGTAGAGGAGTAAATCTGGTGAGTCAAAACGACTTGTTGGACGGTCCCGTTCTCGACGCAGCAACTCCATTTCTTCCCTCGGTGCAACTGGATTTCCAATAAATCTTTTGAGGTACATGAGACTCTCTTCATCTTCTTTCGTGAGTGGAACATCGTAGAAGCCAAGATCGTCAGGTTGACCAAGTGGAGGAGAATCTGCAGTGTCTTGACTGTTTAACCACTCGGTATATCTGTCTCGATTATTTTTGTTGTTGTTGAGGAATACTAGTCCTCCTTCCGTATATAACAGACTACGGTCGTCTTGTTCAGGATCGTCGCTCTGTAAATCGTCGTAGTTTCTGTTGCTGCTTAAGAGTGGGTTACCGTAGATGCTGTTGTCGCTCAGAGCTGGACCGTCTATAAGAGACGCTGGTAGTGATTGAAGGGACGCCAACTGAGGAATGGAGTCTTGAGCTGAGACGACAGGTAGCTTATAGTGTCCTGGGAGAAGAAACTCCAGAGGCTCGTCACCTTCTTCATCTACCTGAGAAAAGCCGTTGTTGTTCCCTATGCTGCCGCTTCCACTGTTAAGATTGCTTGGTCCGGAACGCTCCATCTCATTTCTTAGCAGGGACTCAGCAAGTAGAGCTGCCTCGAGCTGAGCCGCAGCCTCCCGAATCTGTTCCTGTTCATCCTCTCGCCGGTTCAGCTCCGCCTGAACTGCTCGTTGCCCTTGGAATTCGCTATCTCCCCCAACCCCGTTCTCGAGTAATCGCTCATAGCCGTTGCCACTTGATGTGCTCCCAATTCCATTAGTACCATATTGGAGAAGAGGACTAGACGGAGCCTCATCCCTTGACTGAGGATCACACAAAAGGTTTTGTATGAGTGCTTTGAGATCACTTTTTCCCAAACTACTTTTCCCATCATTTAAATCTTGTACTTGTAATCATGATGCTAAAAACCTAATCATAACAATAACTATCCAAGTCTTATATATATTTATACTTTAAGAATGAAGCGTTACAAGTATTTTGTTTTCTTTTCACATTTTCTCCCAGAACAACCTTCATGTTCATCATCACCAAAGCCTATATTCATACACGCATTGTAAGCGTGATTGTTGGTGCTGAGCTGATGCTCTTACATTTTATGCCCACAGGTTTCTCCTGTTGCTGCAATCCATAATATTTTCTCCATAAACCTAGTCAATGATCTCAATAGCATGTAAGCCGTCTTTATTCTCCTTCGTTGTTAAGAAGAGGATAGATCATGCGACGTGTATGAAGACGATAAAGAAACCAGCCCCATTTATTTCCATTTACAATCTAAATATTATTATCAGCAGCAATGAACGACCAGAATCCGGCAGGAGGAGTCATGCTTCATGTTTTCCAGCCTCATATAGAGACGCTCAGGCCAACAAAGATCAATATAACCCGTTGTTAAAGACAAGTCGAAGAAAGTGAAGCCCTTTCACTTTTTTCTATCGAACGTAACACGGCCAGCTATTTTTCGAAGGATCAAAGCAAAGAGCAGGAAGCACATCAAAACAAAATTGTTGTTTTGTGACATAACGACACAAGGGCTCTTGTGTTTGCTTCCTGATCGTATGAAAAGATAAATAATTATTTATTGCTATCGGACATTATTAACTCTTAGAATCCCTATAAGTGATCAGGCCTCTCCAATTTTTCCGGAAATTTCTCTCTCGATTGTTCCATCCCACTTTGGCTGTTGTCAATTCACTTTGTTGACACGAATCGTGAATTCAAGCATTTCCCCCTATTTTTATCGTCGACTTGCTTGTCACAAAATATCAAAGAGAAAACTTACAGTAATTAGTAAAAGAGAAGTACTCGTAAGAATTATTGGAACATATACTAATGCAGAATCAGTAGGAAGAACTGAATATTTAGCAGGAAGCAATTTGAAAATCTGATTACATGAACCAATCATCAAATCAAGTTTCTCGCCTACTCCATATTATTTGATTAGCAATAGTTGCAATATTAAATTTTGCTTGTTACGCAAATACTGGTGTTGATTTGCAGACAAATTTTTGATAAGTAGAATAATAAAAGTACAAGTACGTGACATTTATTTCAGACAACAAACAGCGTATCAAGCCAAGAAGTGAGAATATAGTGAGCATATAGTCATATCACAAAGAACATTATTGACGTAACGTAACCATTCGACATCAAAACCAAATCAAATTAACTTGTTTACATTCACACAAATAAAATGCGAAAGTGGAGAAAAAGGTTAAAATTACCTACTCATGTTACCAATTGAGAATTCGCGACAAAAGGTTTCGTGGAATCGGGAAATTAAATAGTTTTTATCAAATTTCACAGAGAAAAATAAAATAATTGGCAACAATGATAGAATTACGTAAAAAGTTGACAAAAATACCTCCATGTTATATATGTTATGTAGGTGTGAGGAAGCCATATATATATTTTTTCATGAAAAGAACTTTGTTTGTAGGTACTCTGCTTGAAAAGTCGCTTTTCATTGACTTGTGAATAAAGCGCACTCTTTTGTTACTTTCTCTGACTTTCTCCAGCTTCCTATTCAAACTCAGACAAGTTCTCAAAGTTGCTCGTAGAGAGTTCGCCACAGGTTTCTCGTAAAAGTATGCTACGACTCTTGTAGAATGGTGAACAGCTAAGCTGTGCTTTCATTTCTCACTGGATGGAGTAGAATATTGTATGCTGGTGGTAACGCCGACTTGTTGCTTTGAAATTTTTACCTATGGAGAAAAGGCTTTTACACCTACATGCAAGGCATTAGCGATTGATAAAATCTGTGGTATCGCTGACTTAATGAATTTTATACTGTATTCCTAGTCATTATATCATAGATTCCTGTAGTTGTTAGGCTCATAGTTGTGCAGATTAATGGTGTAAATCAAATATACCCGAATCTAATGTGAACTAATGTACCTACTTATTCGATGAGTTGATATGCAAATTTCTTTTCTTTGAGCTACAGATGCATGTATTAATGATAGTGACAAAGTGAAAAGTTTTACCTCAACACCGATCCTGAACAAGTCTGGTGTGTTGTAAAACGATGAGAATATTTTGGGTTGTAGAACTGTTGGCAACTCCACATCATCGTCAATAGGAAGACTATTCCATTCCCGTAAAAGCCCAGTGAGAAGAGCTTCTTCCTCCGCTGGCGATATGGGAGCATCCCCTCTGCCACCAGAGATACTTTCATGTTGCGGCTTAGTGTCCAAGTTGCCATTAGATGATGATGAGCTGACTAGATCGTATGGGTATTCCATATTAAGCACCGACTTTTTGACAACAGGCTTCCGTTCCCCTTTTCCCTTGTTTTTGTTCTTATTTGATTTGTTCTTTCCTGTTTTGTTTCCATTCTTGATTTTCGTTTTTTCTACTGCATTAGCTAGCTCCTCCTCCATTAGCTTTTGATCGACGCTTCCCGGTGGTGGTGGTATTTTTCCAGCTAATTCAGAGAAAGTAATTTTCATTGTTTAATATATTTCTTTTGTGGCGTAATAAATGGCTCGTTTTATGACGGAATTAATAAATACACCGTCTTGACTAAATAATGGTCACTACGTCATTAAGTGACATGTAATTCAATTTTATTACAGGCATCTGCTTATGTACCTGAAATATCGATGGTTTGCTGCTTAATTTGATCAGTTGCCTTTGATTTACCATGCTCTTCAGAGTCATACATTTTCTCCTTGCCTTCAACGAGGGGTGCATTTCCGAGATGTGTCAGTTCCTTAGGTGGTCTATAACTTTCATCGGCGAAATCCGAGTGAGGATTATCAGAGCTTGGATGGAATTTAATATATGCCAAATTCTTTGGATCAATGTCATCTTCAAAAGCCTTTAGAGCTCCTTTTAAATCCTGGTCTTGCACCTCGCCACAAACAGACTGATCCCAGTTAAAACTATGAAATCAGCAAATAATGTGGTTGTAGTTTAGGTATTTGCAGTAGATCGTGGGTGATCATGAAGAAACGAATAAACCACAACAAAGTAGAATAAAAGCATGTACACTCTATTCACCAATAACATCATGCATCACAGTCATTAACGTGTTTCTAATAAATGCAGGCACACTCATTGACTAACTTCAAGCGAAGAGAAACATTGAGCATTCATGAAGAAAAGTGTTTGTTATTGTAGCTTTTCCTGAAACTTACCCGCGCCGTATGGACTCCAACAACGTCTGTAATACACACTGCGTGTACAAATGACCCCATCTGTAACCTAGCGCAAAAAGTTTTTCCATCTCCCTTTCCACTGCATGAGCATCTCCTTTACTGAGGTCATACCTATGTGTTGTTTACGGGAATTCAAGAGAAAAAATAGGAGCATTATACCATAATTACTACCACACATTAGTTTTCGTTAAGCCATAATAATGTAATTCTATACGCCTTGGGGTGTACCGAGAACTTTCATAAATGAGGAGTACCTTACCTGTACAGACTTTCATTATCTAAAATCCCACTTCCAGAGAGACACCTTCCAAATGCTCCATCTATAATTGGACACATTTGTTTAGTTTATGTAACAAACATTGATGTTATAATAACATTTCGGTTAGATACAGGTTTCAATACATAATTATTGTTTATAACTTACCGTTATAACACCATTCTGACCTCTGATCACACAAGCTTTTGCTAAACAGGCAACCTACAAAGGAAAATATGTCCCGCATTGAGTATTTACTTTCAATAACATCCGTTTACCATTTAAAATATTTTCTTATGTATCCCCAATCGACATAATTTATTTAGTTTGTAGAAAGACTTTAGTAATCATGAGCGCATTGTGGACGTCAAAGGAAATTCGTGCTATAATTAAATAATGGTATACAATAACTATAATGAAACGGAGACCTTGTTGTTCCCTTCCACTGGAAACATATATGTTTGCCGGTGGGGGTGAGTTTATTTGCTCTCCAGATTGAAGTCATTTGGGTCCACGGTGTCTATCGTAGCAGACAGTCACGGTGCCACCTACACGTACTCAATGTACTTTATTTGCTCTCTTAGAATGAGAAACGATTTATGTTAACGTCATTACTTCGTGCCTGAAAGTTTGAATGAAGGTAGTAAAATATCTTCAAAACATTTTCTTCGAACTCAACAGCCAACATTGACAGATTTTCTTCCGTGTTCGCGTAAAGAACACGAAGGATAGATGTACCCATAAACGATACCTAATGCAAATTGCATTTTGCAGTATTTGTTATGCGTAGCTCCTACACATATTGATTTGACATATAAAATTACTATGCTAGTTTTTATTTTAAAGTTCAGTTTATCATTAGCTTCAGATACAGCTTTATATAGCTGTAGTTATGAATATATATTTTATCTGTTGACAGATGGTACAATGGTCAAAGATCGGTAAATATTCATCAGATTTATATTTTATTTCTTTACTGACTCTGTGAGATACCCACAACCGACGTACGTAGCTAAAGCAAAGTTAACACTAGTACATAATTAATTGCCACAGGCATATTAGCATGTACGTATATCTAGACTCTCTCGGCCAAAAACTAACGAATTGGCTCGGTATAACGGCAGCGTAGGCCGGTGGAGTCAAAGAAAAAATAGCGCAATTAAAGGCAACATCCGTTAGTGACCTTTGGGGTTTTTAAATGTCAACCTGTGATCAGTAGCATGCAACGATTTTAGCATATAAAGTTAGGTATTGGGGCTTCGAGGTAATTATTACCATTGCACCTTGTACCAAGGACAAATCTCATGCCATTAGCATGTCTCTTTGTAAATAAATATTATTGGAGAGGTCCCAGAATTATGCTATTATTATTACTCTAAGCAAAAAGTACCGAAGTGGTAAATATTTGGTCATTTACCCCAAAAGTATCTAATGCTTATATTTTTATCTTAAAATTTCTGTTTGCTTTATTATTTATTTTTCAAACTTTTCCACAAAATCATACAAAATATCAAATGTTAAGTTTCGAGTATGTATAGTACGTGGTAGGTAAGAAGGTTTAGGGGGCTAAATTCCTCTTTTGCTAAAACTGATTCATATCAGTTTGATTCCCCATTTCCGTTGGTATCACCTTTCTTCTGTTCAACAGTTTGAAAATATATACTTCAATTGGGTCTTTATGGGCGTCAGTTTCCTTAGCCTTAAATACGCTATATAATTTAATGAAATACACTATACCCAGCATAATATATATAATTTATCTTGATTTTTACGTGACTATTACACAAGACCGGACGAGTGGGGGTTAAGGTTTATATAAGGCGTCATTATTAACGTCTCCTCAACTCAATCCATCTTCTGCTAGATGTGTCTTGAATGAAATCTAATTTCCTGTCTAATTTAGAAAATAAAAATCATGGGGCATGTGGACACCGTGTTTGAAAGGAAAAACTCCAATTCCGGTATTTACACGTAAATATGCTGACGTAAGTAACGTAATCGTTTATTGCAAAGGAGGTAGGATTGGTTCTGCTCTTAGATCACCTTTTCACATAATTCTAAAATATTATGGCTATACAAACAACTTAAATTGAATTTAAGTATACGCAAAAATCTAAGACTCTCATGCGAATTTGTAAACATTTATTTGAGTATTAAATGAGAGAGAAAAAAATCCTAAGAGACTAATATGCTAAAATCCCCTATTTTTCTATAAAATTCACTATTCAACATTATGTAGGTATTAATATCAATTCTAATCACATAAGAAGATATAATGAAAAAGTTTGCAAGAGATTTGTTATGATACTTCTTTCCAACATAAATCGGATTAGTGGTAAAGTTGAGGAGAAACAGGTTTCTTCCATCCTATTGGAATGCCCTTTATTTTGAAAGATACATACATTATTACGCCCACATCAAAGATAAACGCATATACGGCATATACATGTGTAGGTGCAAGATATACAAGATTACCGAAGATATTTATGTACACACATTAGTAATGTAATACATATGTAGTTCTAGTGTTTTGTCAACTTTTCAGGCAACAATGTCGAAATAAAAATGGTTTCTGTTTGATTTTGATAGTTCATTCTATCTGTAATAATAAGCTAAAAATAACCATCTGCTCATAAAACTTTGCAACTGATTTACTTGACATATCATCCTTTTTTCCTTATTCGTACGGTTTTATTGTCAATAGCTCAAATGGCAATCATGTTTCGAATAGATCACTCAGTGTGACAAACAAAAGTCTTGGAAAACTCATAAACGAATGAAACAATATATTTCTATCTATATTAAATCTTTACGAGTGGTTTTTTATCAGCTTAGGAAGTGGTAGAGGAACTGACGACTGACAGACGTAACTAGTGTGGGTGTATATCTATTTGCACGAACGGTTTGCTTGTTTTTGTGAAGAAGAGAAAAAACGCTGCTAGAACTTTACAAATATTCTTTTGAAAAATAAGATTAGTGTTTCCAGTTTCTAGTTTTGACGAAACTATCAATTCTGTACAGATTTGTTCCCTTGAAATCCTATATGATAATACAAGAAAGATAATGTTTCATATTAGATTATTGTACAAAAGTGTATCTATTTCCACCAATGCATGCACATAGCATTATAGGGCCCTTTCGGATGAGTGATGATAGAATGATATTGATTCTCACTCTTTCCAAGTATGTAAGTTGTAAGTATGTCGTATTACATTACTTTTTGCTTTATGAGCAATGTCTGTACGTCATTATCACAGTAAAACGAAGATGAAATATAAGAGTATAGAAAAAAATGCCGATAAAAGGAGAACTAAAGAACATTCTTCTTGATTTCCCTCATGACGGAAAGTGACGGACATTAGATGGGAGTTCCAGTGAAAGTATTTGATAATGGATTACTTAAGCTACATTAGCTCTTTTATTTATCAAACAAGTATGTATATATGTACAATATCATGTTTCAAAAAGATTGGACACAGTGCTACTTCCTGGTAAACAAAAACGAGGGCACTTTTGAAACTTTCAACTTCTAGCTTGAAATATTTATTCAGATAGAAACTATAGACCCCATTATATTGAGTGTGCGTAAATATTACAATATAAACTTAATTCTGCCATGTCATTGTATTTTTCGTTTGACCCGATTGAATCTCTTCAGATTCGCAATGCTGAGAGAAACGGATTTGGCAGTCTTCTCATATTTCGAAGGCGAGTGAAAGCGAAACTAAAAATGTCAACTCTTCCACACAACTTGTCACTTTCGTGAGCATGAACTATAACTTTATTTTATTATTATATTGTCATCTAAGCATTGTGTTTGAACTTTATTGTGCTATCCATTTTATGACCTATACATTTCAAAAGAATTATTTCACCTCTTTCAATGGTTAATTTTCCTTGTGCGAGGCTTTACAATGCAGTCGCGTCCCTGTTGAATATGAAAATTACTATTCTACGGCCTATTACAAATGATCCATTTTAAACTTGCAAGCTAAAATAAATATCTCTTTTGTTGACAGGTGCTTAGTCAGACCTTTCATTATAGTGACTAGTAGGATAAATTGCCATACTTTAAAAGCGCTCCTAAGACCATAATTATTTTATTAATACCATCAAATAAATAACATTAACTCCTCCTTTCGTACCAAATCCCTTTGAATTTTTAACAAGAAGAACGTGAGGCAACAAAGGTTTAAAATAGAAATACAAACATTTAGAAAGAAATACCTACATACTAATGTGTACATTCGCCACCATGGACGTGCTTAAGTACTTTAATGAAATTGGAAATTATAACAACAGAAAAGTAGTATGAAGTGTGTCATATCATGTGTGGTTGACGACACATTTTAGTCAGTCACACAAGTTGTAGAAAGTAACAACAGCACCCTTCCAATGAAATATTGCAGTTCAATGGTTTTCCATGAATTTATGATTACGTAATATTATGTGACATACAAAAAAGCACTTAAGAGCATGTACTTTTACTTCAGTTTCTCAAAGTTACCTCCCGGAAATACTAAATAAAACGGCATTTTCACAATGAAATTTGGCAACTTCTAAAACTAAACTTTCTAAATTATACATACAGCATTCTGACTTTCCTGCATTATGCATATTACCATTAAATAATCATCCGCTTATAAGGACATAAATCCAGAACCATTACCTGAGTCACACACTCACACCACCAATCCAACAGCAAAGTAGCTGTGCGTGCCGTGAAAGAGAAAATTATTCCCAGCTGGACAACGTCACGAAAGACTAAACGAAAGCCATCAAGTATAGTAGTTAGCAAATGGTACACATACGTATTTTCATGTTCCCGAGAGTTTAAATTTGAATACCCAAGCACTTTGAGACTGAGCTTCAAACCAGAAGGTCTAAAGGCTTTAAACCAGACAAAAGTATGTCTTTATTTAGTACCACCACTGTACTCATAAAAATACAAGGTATACAAATGTACCTTGTACAGTTTTTATTTAGACAATAAAGTAGTTGCCTGCTTTCTCCTTCCTAATTGGAAAAAAGGAAATGTCATCATCAATAATATGTGTAAGGCTTTAGGCCTCCTAATATTATCAAGAAAATGTGCTTTATATACCTATTCAACATGAAGGCGGAATTGAATGTAGTAGAGCCTATTGAGAAGGAGGTAGAGAAAATGGCAACAACAGTTAGAAATATACACCTAGTCGGTCGACTTCATGAGTTCCAAAGTGCATAATATTTATAATAATATACCTTTATATGGACTAAGCTCCAGCGCATGCTGGAAAACGCGTAGGTTTACTTATATGTATTCGGATTGTGGGTGAAAGTAAAATGGAGCAATATGCATACATTATATATTGTCTATCTTATATGATACCGTGACGTGTTTTCATTTTCTGGTGTTATCTGGTGCACAAATTGTTTTTCCAATGAAGATAAGCCCTAAGCACACAGGTATCTTTCATCATTATGAACTCATTTGCATACATTAGAGCATCTAAATGAAACTTCCAACTTGTCAGGAACTCATCACTTTTGCACATTTTCGTACAAAATAACATTATCTAGAAAAACAATTGACGTTTTCATCAAGTTCTGAGTCTATATAAAATTTATATACTTTATTATATAATGCATTTAAATACTTAGATATTTATAATATCTATAAGGATGAACCTTTATATACAAATATGCTATAAAGATATTAGATATTTTGTACTTTAATGTACGATGATTGCAGGATTCAAAAAATCTACTACTCGTAACATCCTAACAATAAAAAGTTCAATGGAATTACTTCTATCATGAATGCTTAAATAATAATTTAATTTTCATTAGGTTCTGCTGAAAAAAATCCTGGGAAAAATTCATTATTATTTGAGAACGTTTCCATTATTCAAACAGATTAAAATGTTTCTTCGAATTTCGTCCCTCAATGTTGAGAGCTGAATGTCCAAAACGATGTATGCATTTTTGTACGAAAAGACAAAAACCTTTCACATCGTTGCGGGCAAAATTAATAACTTAAGGTTCATGCATTACTGTTTTATGTGGAGTCGGAATCAGGTCGTCTCCTACTAGCAAAAGACATTGTTCGTCTATAATGAATGCAGGATCATTGAATTTTGTTTTAGAAAGTCACAGCGAAACATTACAATTTGGGTTTACGAAACCGTATAATTGTGTAGTATTTTCACCAAAAATGTGGTTTTATATATAGTTTCACTAACTTTCATTATATGTATATAAACGAGTAAAGATGTTTAGAGTATGAGTCTGAGTTGGGGAATTGGGATTTTATATAAATTTATAACACTAACAACCTACTCTTGATTTTATACAAACTGTAACCTAATTGGGGTCAACATATAATTGATTATCTTAATGTAATAATGTATGTTTGAATATATTAATAAGAGGTCCAGAAAGAAGTGCTAGTTTGCAAATTCCGTTAATGATAAAAATAGAGTAATTATTATTTATAAATAGTTAACAAGCAGAAAATCAATAGTATACGTAGATTACATATACCTAATAATACGTCATCATACTTTCTATTTCTGATTTCACGAAATTTGAAGTGCCCCTCCACATACATAGTTACATCAGCTCTATTTCCATTTAAAGCATTAAAACTGTTGCGAAACAGTGATTCGTTATTTGTGAATTCATTATTTTCTAAGTTTTAAATACAACATTAAAGAAAAAACAAAACATTTTAATTAAAAAAATTACAAGATGGTATACTCATTATAGTTTTCCCTTCCACTAAATTCCATGTAGTATCATATTTCACTAGTTTGTTGAAAGCATTATTACACGCCAAAACCTGTAGTTAACAATAGAGCATATTATATTAGCTTAGAGATAAATCAATGTTATTACTTTACATCATCATGCCGAAAGAAAATTCATTAAAACGGCAGACAAGATATTATTTTGTCGACCTAGCACAGGATTCTATTGTTCAGGGTTCTCAAATTGCGTTGAGAATTAGTAGAAAAAATTTACTTAGAAAAACGAAAACTTTTATATGGCTTAAGAATATTAATGTGTTGTTGGAAAAGTGTGTAAGGATGCATTTGTATGTATAATACATATTATGTTAGCATTGTTCTGCATATGTAATATGAATATTCACTTTAGCTAAACTTAAAAAACAATATGTATAGTATTTCCAATTTCAGCTTTTCGAGAAACCAATAACATAATATATATTTCCAATTGAAATGAAACATGCTCATCATAATTCAATAAAGTTAACTGTGTATACATACAGCATCTAGGTTTTGCCTACGTCGCTTTAAAATTATTGAATAATTTGAGTAGTGTACAAGTGGGAGGATTTTAATTTAGATGAAGAGGTAGGTGTATTATTAACTAAAAGCAAACTCTCTGGAGTTCTTGTTCTGGTTAAAACTGAGTCAAAACTCAGCAACTTCCTTTCTGGTTGTGATTGTGATGAGATCCTCCAAGATGAAATGGGAAATCCTACATTATCTTTCCCTCATCCTACTACGCGTCTATTTGCTGACTTTAGTTTTCTATTTGAGTCCTAGTTAGAGACCAAAATTGAACACACATTCGTGTTTGTGGCATCACAAACGACTGCTGCTAACAACTTTTACATGCACCACATCGATGTTGTATGAAAATGAAAGCCAATATTACACGGTACTTTATTTAGCTGGAAGGGATTTTCGAGTGTTTATTTTAATAATGTAGCTTGATTAAAAGCTTTTATTTTTTTTGCGAAAATGAACTAATCATCTTTCCCTCAATTTTCCACACTCCTACTGCTCAGTAATGCCAACAGAAAAGTCTAGGAAAAATACCAGAATGTTTTCAAATGCAACTGGTGACATTGGTGGTGAATTTTGGACAAGTATCCATTACAATGGCATTACAAGTGCTTCCAGTACTTTTCAACTTTCCTTCCAGCAATGTGAATACAGAGGAGAGGAGGGAGCTGCGTAGGCAATAAAGATAAATATTTAGAAGTAGATGAGACATTTATTGAAGCATTTTCCTTTTCCTATTACACAGGTCTAACAACGTCATAGTCATAATAAAGTGCCATTATATTATGTGCTTTGGCTACAACTGAATGTATGTCGAACATGATTATGATGATGGTGGAAGTGGTAGCTGTTGTGGTTGTTGTGCTCTGCGACTGCTTTTCTATTTTCTGTTCTATCATCACCACCATGCTACCATTATTATAAGAATCAACTCTTTCAGCCCACACATACACAGAATATAATATATGAAAGGAAAACACACCTGACAAACACGACCCCTCTCTCACAATGTAGCGATTTAATGCATCAGGTGGAGAAAGGAGAGAAAAGAGAGGAAGCTGAAAACACTGGGTCGACTTGGTGAGTTTCTGCTGCTCCACTGCAACCACAGTAAAGATCAATACTGTTCTCTGTGTGTCGTATTCATGTTTTTTATGATGGTGCTACCCTTTTTACTTTAGAAACTTTTGTTGCGTACCTGCTGTTCAGGTACTTCAGAGTTTACGGAACTCAACAATGTATGTATGTAAAAAAATAAACTCGTTTAATAATATTTTCAAAGTGACGAGAGAAATGAATCTGGAAACTGAAACGAGAGTCAAGAGATGTGTATTAAAGGATAATTAAAATTTCGGAGAAATATGTGGAGAACCAGAATAATATACCTACTTTTTTCTATTTTACGCTTATCGCTTCACTAAAAATGTAAGATTGCCATTTTGTTGATCATTAGAAAGCCCTTAATAACACTGTGCTCTCTCTGACTTTCAATCTGCTTGAGGTTAGAAAGCGAGATGGTAAATAGGTTGTGTCAATAGGAGACTCTCTGTAGGTTCAAAGAAAGCACAAGAGACAATTTTCTGCTTACAATTTAAGTGGGGGACCACTATGGCGGATGATGTGGGAGTTGAATATATGTAGGTAGTCTAATGAACATAAGTTTACTCTATGCCCTATACTCTTATATATTTCTTGTTGTTGGAATTATTGTACCCACTTGCTGTGCTTGAGAGAAATACGACGTGGGACATTAGTTGTTTAAGAATGCTCGTATTTACTGAATAAAAAAGGAGGAATGACGGTCGGTCTATAAATTACAATGTCACGTAAAGTGTATGTATGTTAAAGTGTGTATTTGTGTATTGTAGTTTTTGATCTTTGACTTTTAGTATTTTCTATTCGCTGAGGGTGGCTTCAAGTATGAATTTTGGAGAGGTCTGTTGTCGTTTCGTGTTGCTTGATGTGATTTCTTATTAATGAGAAAGATATTACGATACCGGAGAAAGTGAACTTTGGAAAGCTTTCTCTCTGACGAAAATTTCGATGGGTATGATTTCGTAATGAAGATAAAAAAGGTCTTCTTTTCCCACACACACTTGTTTACAGAAAACATTTTCCTCATTTGCTTGTGTAAATTGCAAGATATATGTATATAATAAAATTAGGTATCTCGATTACGAAATAAATACATTTCTCGTTACTACTGCATATTTGTTTGTAAATCCAATTAAGTAAAAATAAATTTACGTCAGGGGAATACGTGATGTAATACTTAAATTCATATTCAATTTTTATACTTGGGTTAATCCCACTGGTTTAAAACTTAGTATTAAGGGTTTGATGTTCTATTATATTTTCTTTTGAAAGGTGGATTTGCAATCAAAAAGAGATAGTACGCGTGTAAACGTGTACGGTATGCATGATATTTTATTAAATTGCTCAAAATGTCAGAGTTATGAAAACATGAAATAATTTTTGCCAAGTAAGATAATTTCTGCTTTGTGATCTCTTTTAACACTTTTCGTGCAATGGTTTGAACTGTCACCAGATGCCAAACCAGTATTTCAACCACAAACCCTTATCCCCTCTTGGAACGAAAACAAATGCAGACTATTTATCTAAAACCGCATTTTCTAGATATATAATTGTTTGTATATATATCTAAACACTGTGCTTAAGCTTAAACTATTCTTTGCGAACATTAATTGGTATGCATATAGTTTATCGTATCGTAAAATACAGCTCCTTAATTAAATATCGTTATAATGACATTTACGATTCATAATTTGCTCAAACACCTCGATTGACGGGTACATAAATGTCAATTATTAGAAGGTTTGCACATTATGAAAGTGTTACTCACCAATATATCCAGATATAATTTGTCCATTCCTCAAGTAAGTTCCAAAATCATTTTGTCTTGTCGACTGGGCGGGCTTTCCATAACTCCCAGTGACACATAGGCAAATCACAAAAACATTAATTATGTAAAAGATAAGGGATTTCATCCAAAGCTTGCTCGCTTGCATTGTCCAGCAACTTGTCGGCTTTGCATTTGAAAATTAAGTTGCAAAATAGTGAATGCCAACCGAAAGCCACATGATTTAACAAAGCGCTCCCTATATATTAGATCGCTTTGTGATTTCCTTTCACAAACTTTCACTCGTCAGTAAAACTTATTGATTTCGAAAATAATGACGATTTCGTTTTCAAGCAGACTAGCTAATTTATTTATTTTTAGCTAATCCCTGTGCAAAACTAAATACTCGAGCCTGTGTGTATGTGGTGGTGTATAAACTGATTAATTAAGTAGCAAAACAACAGATTACACAACCATGCCGAGTAAAAACTATATTTTACGCGTTATGAAATCACTATTAAAACTAAAATTACAAGAAGGTTGTTACTGAATTAAAACTAATTTACATTTTCACCGTGCATTTTTACACCACGGTGCTTGTGCAAATAAGTTCCGTCATATTTTCCCCAGTTCTTTTGTTTCGCGAATTTCCTAGCTGTTCCTTACAGCCAAACACCAACCCACAACTACACTGCTTATTTTTAGTTTATCCGTTCATCTTACAAAACAGGAGTAGGGACCGAGATATATCTCTTGGTCACGAAAAGAAAGTATATTCGCTCTTACGCTATTTTCAAGCATGTACGTAAGTGGAAGTGACGAAGGAAAGTATAAAGGGTAAACCTAGCTTGTTGGCCTATACCATTCAACCTAGCCACGAAGAAAGGAACACTTGTTCATGTTCGCTTTAACAAAAAAGCCCACACACAAAACTCGCCAGTTAATGGGGCTCCTATATGCCGACGCCAGAATGCCATATCATCACCAATATAAGTCCTCGTAGAAATAGCATTCCTTGTCGAAATATATCATAATATGAGGACCGAGAAGTGAAGCATTATACCATGCAAGCAATGTAGAGAAAGTGCTGGTCTCTGTGTATAAGGATGATCATTATGCATATAAAATATGTATGATCCAGGTAAAAGTTTATATGAACACGTATACCTAGACGTCACCAAAATAATATTGCCAACCTATAGGAACACACATTAAACCATCCATACTTTTAGTAACAGCTAGAACATAACACATTTATAAACGGCAGCGCACAGTCGTGTCGGAGAAGCGCTTACACTACCATTATACTTGCAATGACGGCGATCATAGTGATGATGATAGTGATGATAATAATAATATCCTGTAGAACATGGCTCACATTTTCGCGTTAGGCATACCTTACCGAGTACAGGAATGAGATAATTTTAAACTACTATACATTAAAAGGTATCGGTTGAGAGGAGCCCGTACATAAAAAAGTCTGACGTCTTTCTCCACTCGTCCATACAGGCTAATATTGAAGCATAGAAAGCTCCTTTCTCTGCTGGAGAAAGTTGTTTGGTTCTGAAGGCGAGATCATCTCATGTTCGCTATGGTTTGTACTACTATAGCTTTTATTCTAATTCAGAGTAGAACTTGCGGAGAAGAGAAAACACCGCACATATTCATTTACTCTACATGTAAGTTCATTCATATACTTGCACTGTTGCTGTCACTTTGTCCAAGTTTGTCGTTATATGTGTGCGTAGGAAAAACGTGTATGCACGAAAGGGGGCCATTTCCTCTGGCGTGTGTTCTCAGTGTATGTACAGCAGCGAGCACTGTTTTGATATATCCATTCTTTCCTCAGTGTGCATGTCAACGTGTGTACTTTCGGACAGCGACTCAACAAGAGAGAGGAAGAAAGTAAAGAGAAAGGAAGAGGAGGGAAAGCAAGCACAGGGAAAGGAAGAGAACTTGTTACGATGCAATCTGCTGGGAAATGCGCGAGAGAGGGGAATTTTTCAGTTGTTGTTGTTATATTCCGCAGATTCAAGGCTATATAGTCTTGGCTAAATTTTTTGTATAATATGTAGAATTTTTTGGATATTGAGACGCATCCTTGGCTGGCACATTCACGTTTCTGAATAAGACCTGTTTCCATCCATGTATTCATACATCTCAACAGCTGGACTGGGTAGTTTATTCACGATATAGGGAATGATGATGATGAGAATTAATAATACGAAGTCTTTCCGGAAGCTGACTTCGGTCTAATTCGGATTTAGCTTCTAAAACTTTACTATAAAACCTTATATAGTAAAAAAACGACTACCGTAGATGTAGTAGCGGGTTTAACCATATATTTCCATGTAGCTATAACGTGGGCTGAATCTTGAATTTTTTTCCACTCTGACAACTAAAGTCATACTTACGAGCTTCCACTTTATTTGTTCGCGTCGAATGTGTGGGCAGATGCTCGTTTTTGTGAGAGAAAAAGGAAACAAATAACTGTATATATGCATGTACTCAATTTCGGTTTCTTGAGTTCAGAAGAGGTACCTCCGTTCCACTCGTAGAAACAAAAAAATATAAGAATGAGTAGGGGCATTCACAGAAGAAAAACGATGAGCTACCACCACACAGCAGTATAATGATTCGTAGAAGCCTACAATATCAAATATTCACAAATTTAACAACATGTAATATGCAGTCTGTCAGTAGAACTTTTGCCATTTCCCGTTTAGTTTCATGCTCAACTAGCTTGCTAATGTTACCGCTCCAACTGTGCACTTAAGAATTGTCCAGTATTCATTTTTCCAGAGTTTATTCAAAGTCATATGTGTATGCATTCATGTATGTTTTCGTAAACTTGTAAAGAGTTTTTGTCGTTCTGACAGTTGAGGTAATAAAACTAACTTACCAATGAAATGTCATTGTCCACTCATTCATCAGCAATTAATTATTGGTCGTGTCTACGTATTATACGCACATATGCAAAGACATAATTAGCGTACATTGGTCTTCTTCCTTTATCCTGGTACCTACAAAAGTTAAATAATTAGTGTTGGTTAGAATGGAGTCAATATGTTAGCTTGAATGGGAAAGTGTCGTAGATCTGGCCATATTATTAGCTTCGGCTTCCTTGCCAAAACCGCAAAAACCAACAACCCAATGACCAATTTCATAATATTCATAATATCCATTCTAAAGCTCATTGTCTAAATAGCAGACAGTGTGTGCGTGTTTTCTGAGAATGTTTTTCATTCACTTTCACATGCTGTTTGCTCGGTCGCATAGACGTCAGGCAAACTAATTAAATTGCAGCCTACTATTTCATTTTCAGCAGGGTTAGCAGATAAGAGATGTTTTTATGCGAAGGAAATGATAGAATCATCACGATGATAGCAAAAAGTATTAATGAATCAATTTGCCAGAGTCAGAGTTTACACAGAAAAAGTCAACTACAGTGTGCTGCATTAGAAATGAGTTCATATTTGGTAGATTCATGATATATAATCTGCTTAAAAGCGTTGTTCTGGCAGCTTAGACAGAAAAGTGGATTCATAAAGAAAATGGATTGGACTTTTCGCTTTCTGGTTGGCTAGCAGTTTACTTCATCCAGTTGAATTGAGTTGAATGTCTTTTTCTGCACATCTTTTTTATAATAGTTTGTTACAATGCTTGTTGAGAGAACTGGTGACAATTTACTACTACATATGTATATAACGAACAAATATGTTTGGATACAATAAATCTGAAAGTAAAAATTTATTCTGCACGCACCATTTTTGCTGGAATAGTGCAAGTGGGTGTTATTGGATCATGATAAAATGAGAACCACGAAGTTATTTTGTTTTGAAGTTTTGCATTCTACATTGCACAAGAGTCGTAGTTTCAACTACACTGAGGTAATAGCAGTAGTAATTCAGCTGGAAACAAAACCACGGTGAGAGAGCGTATGATGAGAGACATATGTATTTCTTCCAGACGATTACATTTTATTATTTCATGCATTTTTGGAGACCTTTGTAATCTCATCTCTCTTGTGAGTAATAAATCGGCTTACGTTTCTTGGTATTTTATCAAGCTAAAAAATTGCTTCATTTTTGTAAGGATCCTGCGAAGGACAGCGAGATATTATAAGCCCCAAAAAATAACAGTAAGCTGTGAACCTGTTATGTATGTACATATAATGATATTTCCAGCTTCTGGGCGAATTACCATGTTTAATCGCAAAAATTTGTAAATTACACACTACGTCAGCTAGTTCAAGTCCGCATGACTTGTTTATAGAACCACCACGCTCGCAGTTATTACAACAGTAATTTTTTGCCACAAAACAAGTCCATTCACACTTCCTGATGTCGTGTTGTTTTTCGTGAAATAAATTGCTTGTTCGCAAATAAAGTATGCTGCCTGTGGTCTATTTTTGCCTCAATAAATACTAGTCCATGCTACACGCTGACTACCTTGCTGGTTACTGATTCACCATAATTCCGACTTTCTACAGAAATTGCGATTCTAAAATTGGATTTACCCCCACGGACAAAATTGCATATTATGTACTTTGTAATGGACACAGGTTTATTCACAATTCATTCATTATTTCCTGTGCAATTCATAACACCCATAGTCCAGCCAATGTTACGTTAGTGTGTGCCCAATACACTAGCACTAACGTAAAGCAGAGGGTATTGAGTGCCTGGACAAAATTGCAGCATTCTATACCTTGAGAAGAAAGTGGAAGAGAACGCTTTCATTTTAGCTTGATCCTACAACTTTTGCCTTTGTACTACTAGCATATATTGCGTTACTCGTATAATATTCTAATATTCATTCCTAGAACTGTACCCACCTCTACCACTCTACTATTTTTGTCAGTAATACCAAAGGGAACGCGTGGGTGGAAAACTTGTGCACGTTTCACATTCACAAAAAGAACTCAGCCAGAAAGATGATGATGATCATGATGCCGATGACGACTACACTGCAAGAGAAAGAGTTCTTTTGCCAAAATAGCGGAGACGTAGCTTCTCGGGTCGATATGCTTTCATTGTTGGCATTCGCTATGCTATTTCCTCTCATAATAAATATATAATCTGTCCTGAAGGGATCCGAAAAGAAATATGGGAATGATATTTTTATCACTTCTTCTGAGGACCTTTGGAATATTTTTTTCCCTTTTCATTCACTTTACTGCGGATACTGAAAGGATACATATACACTCATGAATTTCATTTTTTGGTTATCAATGTATATATGCGAAATCCTTGAAGAAACATGACTGAAAGAAAGAAAGGGCAAATGTAAATGTTTTTCATTGCCAAACATCGGACTTTTAAAATAATTACAAAAACAATTTTATTCATTTAATAAATCTTTGTACATAAATTACATACACACACATAGTTGCTTCAAATGAAGCCTATAACTAGATTGTATAATATACTAAAACAATACTATTTCAAGCTTTCACTTGGTTTGTACGGATTTACGAATTAACTGCACATGACAATCGTAAAGGGTTTCAAACCGCAAATTCACATCATGAGCTCCATCCTCATCCTCATCAGTGTCGCAATGCTCCAGCACTTTCGTCAACGTCATCACCTCTTGATCAATAACTTTACTCAACGCTTTGCTCAGGGCACCCTGAAAACTTGTGCAATTTAAAGCTTGCCAAAAAGAGACAGACAAGTTGCTTTGATCAAATAAGTGTTGAACCGCAAGGGTTGTAAGGCCAAACTCTGGAAAACCTTTACATATCTGGTACAATTGCAAACTCCTCAGATTAGGAAATCGTTTCGCCTCCGCTTCTGTTGCATCAACTAAAACGTCTACTTCGCTGACAGGAATCATGATTTTTGACAAGCATATTTCTTGAAGAGACTTTGGCAAGTGGTTAGCATTGAAAAGTCTACTGATACCATCTACATCATCATGGTGCATCAACCTTGCTGCTACATTGTTTTCCTGATTGTCTTGAAATCGATGATTTTGATCATGGAAATAATTTCCTTCAAGATTTAATTTCTTCAGATTTGTACAGCATGCCAAAATCTTGCAGTCCACATGAAAGTGTGAGTTTACATTCAAGCAGATCACCCTCAGCGTGTTAGCATTATTTAAGATCATTGCGTGTGGAAATGCCCAGTCAGCATACTTGTTAACATACTGGAGAGAGGTCATTTGGCATTGCTTCTCCAGTAGAGCCTCCCAAAGACTGTTCAATGACTGTTGAGACCAGGAGGAAACAGCTTCTCGTAAAGTGGATGTGGCCTGAATAGGAGGCACAATGGTAGCTGGACAAACTACGTGTAAACGACGCAGATTCACGTTACCCCAGTCATGCTGCCTTTGTAGGTGTTCTAGTTCTGACGACGAGGACGAATAAATCTTATTGCTGATCTCAGTCTCCCGGGCCTTTCTTGTTCCTTCCACATTCCATTCGTACGGAAAGGATAGCACCAGCTCCTTCAGGGTTACTGCATGTCTTACTACAAAAGTCCTCACGGCATCGATGAGATTTTTGGTTTCATCCACAAAATATGGTCCAACAAATTCAAATATTTTTATGCGAAGAAAGAAGCATGTACTGAGAAAGTTTATCAGATTCTCGTGAATAAACTTTTTGGCTGTAATATCCTCCTCGTTGAATGGAAAGTTTAGATGGAAAACGGGATGTGTATAGAAAATTCGCAGTTGGGCAAGGGAACATAGTTTTAGAGTGAAGTCATCAAACGAAACTAGTCGGAACACAGTAAGGTGAAGTTTTAAAGTTGTAAGCCAATAAACAGGAGTTACAATAGTACGGAAAAGATCGCTCGTTATTTTCCCATAAAATGACAAGTCCGTTACTAGTTCTGGTAAAAGGAAACCTTGCCCAAAATGCCCATCAACACCATCGTAGTCGCAAGTTTCAGCTCCTGTCATTTCAGCAAAAAGGCATTTGTCAATTCCCATTTTAGACAGCACTCCTATTGACCTCCACTTTACTGACTTGTGGCCTGGAACATTGTACACGTGTCTATTTCCAACGAAGACTGTGAGACCAACTTCGTATTTGATGATGTCGTGCCACCGTACACAAACACGCATGGCAGATTCCCGATCTGAGGTGGACAGCAGTTTGAAAATTTTCATCATGACCTATAAATACATAGAAAAAACCAATCTTAATGACAGACTAATGATGAAAAATAAACGGATTAAATTTTTTGCATAATCATATCAAATAACCAGGAGTGGGAGTTTCTCTGTACAACACGGATTAGCTGTAAATTCATCCTCTTTTTTGTCGGCATCCATTATGGTCTCAATCTTCTTTGAATTATCCTACTAGCATCCAATCATTAAAAGGGGCTCAATTCAAAGTGAAAACCAGTTTGGTTTGATGTAATAGACAATCAAAGCGTATCTGAAAAAAAACAAAAGCGTCTGATAAAGTTTTATAATAACAGCTCTCTCGAACACTTTCCGGTTCGGTCAATGAAACATTGGCACGGCTATTTTTAATCATGGCATATTCTCCAGTTTCCATGCTGTTATACCTTTACTTCTCTACACAGATGAATCGACAGTCATATAGTCAACTACAGAAAACGATGGAACAAAAGCAAGACAACTTTTCGTTTTGTTCAATTGAAATCCGCACGCTTTACAAAAGAATCAACTAGCTGAAGATCAGAAGACCTGTTGTCTTGTTCGCATCCCTTAATATTATAGGACAATGAGGATTTTTTATGCGGATTCTGGTTTCTATACAACACTTGAGTGGAAAGGATCCAAAGATGAGATCACATTGCTTTGTCAAGACCGGCTTGCCAATTGGCAAAACAAGCTCATCTTTTAGGGTATTCAAGTTTCAAGTCAAGTGCTAGATAGAAGTTATGCATATTATAATAGGCTTTTAATATGAAATCTAAAGAAGCAGTTTCTAGAGGGGTAACTACGTAATGCAGGTGTATTCAATTAGTAGATATGAATATGTTATTATCAATGACGTAGATGTAGCTAGTCTGGAATAAGGAGACAATGCCAATTATTGGATCGTGTGTATGTATGTTTTCCTGATATCAAGCAAAAACTTGTTAGTTGAAATTACGACGAAGCAGAGTCAGCAGCCTAGAGCAGATATTGCTTCCTTGTGTGATATTAAAACTAAGAAAGTGAAGTAGGGTTAGGCTAAACCATGATTCAAAATTGCAATTTGCGGACTTTTGAACGGGTATTTGCAATATTGCTAGTTTGTTTAGCATGTCCTAAAATATTTGGAGTAAGTGCTGTTATACAGATAAATGACTTTCTCACACCTGACGATGAAGCAATACCTCCATGTCCTTCAAAGTAGGATTTTTGTCGACTTTTACGTAACTACTTATAAAACAAAATACTTTTTTTAAACAAAGAAATTTATATAAATCAAATTATATTTCAGCGGTCAAGGAACATTCCTGAGGTACAAAGGAGACAACAAGTGCTATCAGGCGAACACGCCAGGGGTGAGTGAAGAAAATATTCATTAAATGCATTGCATCATATCTGATAATAGGTGACATGAAAATAGCAATGTTGACTTATTGTTTTTCATTTACCAAATTAAGCCATGCAATCGGAATATGGTATTGTACCCTCACCCAGCGTCCAAGAAATTTGGATTCTGTGACTGCTTCGATGCAAGAGGGGAAACAAAGCAGGAAACTTCTTACCTTAATGATCGCAGCCTAAGTCACTGTATACCAGAAGTTAGGAGTCAGGTATATGTTCCGGAAAGACAACGGTGCTACTCTGTCTTCGATCAGGTAGGTAACGCTTGCTAATATAACAGTTACAGCAACTAATCTTACGTACACACCACGGTATAGTATTCCCTATAAGCAAAAAATGCAATTAATGCTGTGCTCACCATTTATCATGAAAAAGAAGCGTAATTAGGACGGCACATAGTACCCAAGAATTTAATTATTTTTTTTATTGAAGGGGCCCTGTCCTGATGGAAAATGGCTCGTTCTGAATTCAACATTTTACCCCGTTTGTGCTGACAACACTTGCTTGAATTCCCAACTGACGTCTAGAAGTCAAGAAAAGCCAAATCCGCTAGCACACAAATATGTTTTTGCCGTGTCTGCGAAAGGCAAATGTTACCAAACTATGACAAAGGGTTACTGTGCAGATTCTTATGAGCTGAGATTTTCACCAAACCATTTCATCCCTCAGTGTAGATACATTCCATCCACACAGAAGAGGTGTCCAACTGTGGTCCCGGAAGTTCGTAAAATACGCTGCAAACCAGGAAGTAGATACGATTTACTTACAAATTGCAGTAGATCAATAAGTCCACGAAAATGATTACAGAGAAAATGCGTTCATATTATTGGTCCGTCGATAAATGTGAAAAGTCTATAAGCGGGTTTAGTATTTAGTAGACCTTTGTCAAAAGATTTTTTTTATCTTTAAGCAATTTTATGTGAATAAAAGAATAAAATGCGATATATCATAATACAAGATCCAAAAGGACGTGCCTGGCATTTGAATCCACAGCTTTGCAACTTACCATACGTAAAGTACAAACGTATGGCATACAAAGCATTACGAATCTCTGGCCCAAATTACTTACTTAATTCAAAACGGGTGGCAGTGAGTGTGTTTCAGCACCAAATCAATTATTCATTTGCACTTATTTGATACTATTTCATTTTCACGAAAATAACTTTTTCGGGGCATTGTGCGAAGATGAAGCATTCCGCACGGCGAGAGAAAATAAATCTTCATCAAATATGTAGGTCGTTCAATGCGCTGTTTCTCTCTACGAAAGTCTCTTGACAAACCTTCTCAATACCTAATTTATAAAAAAAGAGTCGCAAACAGATGCTGCTTCCGCACCAGCAAAATGTCAGAATAGGTAAGTATTACGGTCCAAATGTCATTCATAATGCAAATTTTATGCGGATGACTATACTATAAAGTGGTCAAAATAACTTGACAAGCCAACATAACTTCGAAATCATCAAAAAATATTTACTGACTGAATATACGAACAGTACAACTGTAATAATAATTAATTCTGTCCACATATATTTATTTTATATAAACAGCGAGTTCTGTAGATATGAATATAGGGTACATGCGTTATTTTTTGTAAACACGCGCTGTTTGATCTTAAACGATTTTTACGGAAATATATATACGCACTAGAAGTGTTTTAAAATGTATATATTAAGATTTCATGTTGGATGTGGAGTATGAATCATATTTAATTTTTTTATATCTCTAACAGACATACACATTGTCCATACTTACACGAATGTTACTTAAACAATTAGAATATATAATATATTAATTATTTTCTTGCAGAGCTCTGGTATATTACAACAGATGCACTTTATAAAGAATATAAACCAAAAAAACAGACAAAACATTCACAACACAACCATTCTTCTGTGTTTTTTAGCTTCTTTAAATACTGGTCCTGAATTACTTTTTATAATCATTGTATATAGTTATTATTATACATTAAAGTGGTCAGCACTGTCTTATTCTTGGCTGTTGGTTTTTTTTTCAGAGAAATTTAAAACTATCTCCGATAGTATACTGATATGTTTTCTGTTTTAAGCCTTTTGAATAGCTGCATGCTTATTTCATCACGTTTATCAATCCAGACATACTTTGTATTTATGCTACCGTATAAAATAAATAGTTCATAAAAGATAAATGGTTATAGATAGTTTTTTTTACTATTTCATGATTAAATGCGTATCGTATTAACCTGCATCGACATACGAATAATTAAATGCTACACGTCATATCAAAAACATGTATACACATCATACCTACCGTTGGATATTAGTGTATAGCTTACATTATTTTATGCATATAAATATTTACATTGTTTGTAATGTATAGTTAATTATTATGTGATTTAAAAATATAAGAATACTGAAGAGACTAAAACTGAATGTCATTACATTTATGTTACTTGCGTCTAAGATTAAATGTTATTATCCATTATTATTTTTAATCTATTTTAGATAATATCCTAAAATAACAATTCATGTACTTTTAATAATAATAATAATTGGATGACAACATTATGTCCTCCTTACCAAAATGCATTTAAATGCATACAGGTTTCAGTGGGCAATCCAGGTAACCACACGTCAAGTGGTAGCGTACCTGCTCTACTACCACTGATAACGATTTTTTGCTAGAGTATATACGCTTATTAACCTAAGCAGTAAAACCTACTCTCTAAGTATCATTTAAAAAAAAATGTTTGAAATAACTAATCATACAAAATGCGTTAACCATCACAGACAAAACTATTACCAAATTTAAATGTTCAAACGCAACTTAAACAAGACCTACATTCAAAATTATATAGCCACTCACAAGTCCAAAAGGCACCAAAACTGTTTCCATAATTAAAACGACAAAAGATATCGGTAAGTTACTGTTCATGTGATGTATTTGTAAACACATAAACCAGAATATTAAAAGCCATTCCGTAATGGACCGTTAACTCTAAAAAGACGTAAAAATGAACACATAACCATTTTATAAAATTTAGATTTATAAACAAGAAAAAAATCCTGGAATCATAAAATGCATTGTGTGCTTGACGGATATTACTAATAATTCATACATCGTGGCTACTTTCTTTTTCTTAATACTTCAACAACTTACTAACTGATTTGCTTTTTACAGACGCTAGCTATGTTAATATTAGTTTCATAGCCGATATTTACCTATAGGATATATAATTTCATTTGACACGACGACGAATGAAAGTGTTTAATTTTCTACGGGTCTCATACATGAGATTCCAGAATACTGGCATTTTTTAAAGCTGATAGGAGAGCTTCACTGGACAGGGTTTTGTTCTTTTTCGAATCGGGATCCTTGTGAACGGTTAATTTCTCCGATCCTCTAAAGACAAGGCTAAGGATGTCAGTTGCTCCACTGAGGGAATGTCGTCGACGACACTCTTTTGCTAATTTCTTTGAATTGGGTTTGGCAGCTTTTGTCACTTCCGAGCTACTTTTCTGTAAAATAAATCAATAAAAGTTTAGAGAATAAGTTTCTTACACAAATTATTTGTTGTAAATTTATGAAAAGCTATTATAGAAACTTACTCCGCATTCACTATTAAGATCATTTGAGTTTTCCGATGAGGACGACTCCTTAGAGGGTACATCAACGCTAGACTTTCTTCGTTCGATAAGTGAATGTCGGCGGCGCCCTTTTTTCAGAAAACTATTGTGGTTAACTACGCTGCTTATGTCAACTGACGGTAATCTCTGATTATCTTGTTTGTGTGCTGATGTGGAAGCTTCTTTTTCGTTGTCATCAATGTCCTCGGTTGTACCATTAGTCTCGGACTCAACGGGTCTGTAGCCGTCGGTTAATCTTTCATGCTCAGGTTTCCTTTCCATAACGGCAGGAGAGGTCGCCTCTGCCCCGGAAAATTGCGTTCGTAAAGTCTGTAGTTTCTTGTCTAGCGTTTTTGTTAGCGTTGTGACCATGTCACTACCTATATCGGGATTTCAAATAATAAAAAGTTAGTTCCTTTTCTTATAAATTAAGCTTATTTTAAATAATAGTCAAACGGCAACACGTGTCAGTTACACCCAGAAAATCTTCAATCAATCTATGTTAGAACGATTTCTTTATAATTTTGAAACACTTATTGGTTGCATTTACGTATTACATTTCATAGAATTGGGGTTATATAAAAAAACTCCACAGATTGTTATTTACAATCAACGCTACAAATTAGTTTTTCACTCGCACTCATTGAATACGGAAAATTACCTCAAATCATCTCTATTTCACGATGTCAAATGCCGAAAATTGGCATACCAATATCGTGGTCTTAACAGAAAAGGAACTGTAGAAAGTAGAATGTAGGGGAAAGTATGAATGATAAGAGAAGAAAGTACTTTACAGAGACAGCTAAGAAAGTAACCTTATCTATATACATATTCCAATCACTTACCATCAGACGATCTAGGTGACAAGTCCTCACGAGATCCTTCATTTCCCGTTCTTACAATTCGCATTCTGGTATTTCCTAAAATGCTGTTTTCTGCATTAATATCTTTAAGAGAATCCAATGAGCCACCTAATGGTTTCGAATTGGGAACAATGGAGCCATACGTTCCATCAGGCCGCCTGAGTCTACGGAACGAGTCTTTGGTAGTTAAACTCATTTTTTCAAACTTTGCAGCTGCATCATTTGCTGCTCCTGCAGTTGATTGTGATCCCTGAAGTCGATCAAACGAGTTTACCCTTCGTATTGAAGCTTGCGATTGAGCAGTGGATGGAACAGTGTCAAAAGATGCATTCAAGGAAGAGGAATTGATAGCAACAACGGGTGGTTTTGGTGGTAACGATTGTGGGGGCATTGAATTTCTAAAAGGTACCGGGCCAAGACGACTACCCGTTGGCCAGGCTGGTAGGGAAGATGTTAGTAATGAGGAAGGCGCAGTGGAATTCGAGTTGGAGCTACTTAAACTGCTATTACTTAAATTAAATGGTCCAGGGCTACTGGCAAAGAGCCCTAGTGCTCTATCTCGATGTTGTACTATACCTACAATACAAACAATAAAGAAATAATAGTTCAGAAAGTCGTCGATTAGTCATTCGTATAGTTAATAGTTTATGTGGATGCATGAATAAGGATTTACTAGAGGGGTTATCTGCTATTTGATCATAAATGTCTTCCTGTTCAAGATCATCTTTCGCTTTTCTCCAAGCATCATCTAGCTTTAGTTGTTGTTGCCGGATGTCCTCAATTCCTTTGATAGGCTTATTAGTGCCTACATTCAGCACACTAGAGTTTGGAGATCGATCATCCCTGTACAACATTGCTTTGGTTTCTAACTCGAAATTTCGGATTCGCCTTTCCGTGACCTCATTCAATCCAGCGTACGAACGAATGAATCCCTTTTCATCAACGGGTTTGTACTCTTGAAGTTGTAATTTCTGTCAATAGATATCCGCTATATAGATCTACTTTCCCACGCTATTTTATTCAATTCAATTTCAGCGTTGTATAAAATACGTACCTGTTCATTCGTTAGGGGTTGATTCTCCTTAGCACTAATTTTGCGCTTAGCAGCTTTTATCAAAGAGGTTTTCAGTTCAACTGAAATATACATATAATGAAACGTTATTTAAACACACCATTAATAATAATTACCGTGGGCGGTGAATGCTTCAACTCAAGTGTACATACTCTCAATGGTTGGAGGAGATGGAGGTAAGGACTTTTGCATTTCTCCACCCTTTATTGCATCATTAACGGTAATCACAGGCTCAGGGTTTTGCTGCTCTTCTGAAATTTGACGCAAGACAGGAAGAGGGACTAATTTTGTACCAGACACGTCCACGTTAAACATCTCTTCAGCCTATAGAAAAAGAAAGCATTGATAATATGAGTACATCTATATAAGTATTTACATTTGCTATTTGATACAGTAAACTGTTAGTAAAAATAAATACTTACGTGAAGGACCAATGCTTCAACAATTTTGCACTGATTCTTCATATCCACTACCATGCTATTAATACTTTCTCCTGCAGTCCGTACCATCGTTGGGCCAAAAACGATGGCTAAATTCCTTGCATCCATTCTGTTTGTTTCTCCCTTCTCAGCAACATGTTTTAAATGCATTACTACTGCCTTTAAAGTTTCATAATTATGCACTGGCAGGCTTTTGATTAGTTCTTTAATTTTCGCTAGGCATGTCTCTTCCTCTTCATCTGCAGCTTGAATAAATGCCGGATATCTGTCGTTTGTTAGGACGGGGTCGGGGAGGCGACGAAGGAATGATTTAATTAAACTAGCAACAACATGTACATCTAACCATCTTGGGTCCTGCGTAAATGCAAACAGTGTTATTATTATTATTACCCCGCAGAATATTCATCGTCATGCATGGTCGTACATTTTGAATGTTTTAAAATGCCCTTACCCTTTCAGGATTTGGATCTTCTCCTTTATTTAAGCGTTCCGTGAGTATTGCAACAGAGGCATTATTTCCAGGGATCCTATACAACCCCACCATTTCTATACCTTTCTTCTCTATTAACGCGATTGAGTACTCTATAACACGAGGAATGAATGGATTGCTTTCTCCTGGAGGACAATCTTCTAGATTAATTCCAAATGTTGCCCCCGCAGGTGGAAGTGAAGCGTATGGACTTGTGGGCTTAGTGTCAGCATTACCGCTACTGGTGTCAATAATATCATGAACTTTCTTCCACTGTTTCGCAACTTTTCCTTTCCACGTTTTCACTTTGGGACTGGCAGCAGTATTGGCAATTCCAACACCCACGTTGGGATTTAAGGTATTTGAGGAGCTAGGTCCACTGGTGCCAGCCGCATTAACAGGTTTCTCAGCAATTGTCGGATTTTGCACTGGAGTGCCAGGGGAGGGTAAAAGTGATGTTAAAAATGACTTAGACTTTGGACAGAATTCCGAACCGAAAAAGACGCTCTTAGTTAGATTGCTATTATTGCTCATGTCAGTGTTGCAATTGTTATTTTTAAGTTGCTTTTGTATGCAATTAATCCAGAATATGAGATCGCTTTGGTCTTCCGTTTGAATTAAGAGTTCCACCGTCAATTGTGGAACGGTAGAATTGAGACTTGGCGGAGGTTGGTAAGAGTCAGTTAGGAGAGAAAGTGGAAAATTTGACTCGTCGTCTGGAACGAATGAGGTACGAATTCGTATTACATACTTTCGCTTTGTATAGTCCTCAGCAGGCTCTACAATCACTCCGTCCCTTATACTGACACTAATTATCACAGATTCTTCAGTTTCGGTAACAGCTGCCTCCTTTTGCAAACGTTCTTTCGACAGGTACAGATAGCCACTTCTACGGACTTGCGCAAACCCTTGTCTCCAAGATCGATTATAAGTGCCTCTCTGTTTCAAAAATGAATTAGAAATTATAATTAGAAATGAATATACACTGTGTCTCTAATTCCCCCAGAGACTATATATTGGTCTTAAGTTTAATGTATGCTGCAAACCTTGTTTTCTCCTATTCGTATCTTAAAGTGAACTTTTCCATCACGTAGCACCTCAGTGATATCCATAAACTTTTCTGCTTTGGGGGTTCCCAACCCGGGGTACTCTGTCGTTGGACTGAAAATAATTGAACATTTAAAAGTTAGCTTTAACCCACCTCAACCATTACAACACGATCATATATATTCACAAAACACAGCGTTATTATTATTATATACTCGATTTCAACAACGTGATTATTAATATTTTTTCGAAATTTTAGTACACAACACACAGTTTAAATGAAAAATATCCACTATCATTGACTGTCAACTAACTTTCACTGAAAACAAAAAAAGTATACTCATGTAACGTAATGAAGCGTAATGAAGTAATAAGCGGCTAAACCTATACAATATATGTAATAAAAATGAACGAAGATAACGAATTCCAAATGAAAATCACTCGTGTATATTACATATTTACAAATTTATCTGTAGTTGAGGCTCTGGACACATTAATAAATCTCTGCATTTTCATACATACATATCAAAAATATCAAATACACCGGCAGCAGAGAGAAGAGAGTTATACCTTTGACAAGACAAGAAAAAACGCAACTACCAAAAATATATTGATTATTATTACCAGACCATGAGTGAGGATTAGATTTGAAAACAGAAACCGTTAAAAATCATAAAAAAATGAATCTATATTGAGGTAAATTTTGTACTAAGAATGTCAATCTATAGAAAAGGTATAACAAGAATTTATATGATAACGGTCCAACCTATCACTGTAAAATTTGAAAAGGGACGTAGTTGGCTGAGTTCGATCCTCAAAAAATTGCTTCAATTTATGAATTCGGCCTTTGGGAAAAAACTCTGTTGCGAGTTTATTAGCCATGCTTCGCCTCCTTCCCGTTCCCCCAGAAGAAAAAGTTGGTTTACATGACATGTCAAAACTGTGTGTATAATCATGAATCACAAGCTTTTCAACAAATCTCATTTACTAGGCAAATTAATTGTTTTTTCCACTTGACTCAACTTTCAAAAGTATATTAAAAGTTGACTGATTGCGTGTGATGTGATGATCATGTCGCAATCACAATCATGGCATATAATAAGATATCTTATCTCACTGTACCCCATTCTTACTCCATGTCGTAATTTTCTACTATTAAACAACTTTCTGTGTAATTTTTTTTCTTACATTTCGCAACAATGTTTTTAAGTAATAATGGGCTGATTATGTCGATAAAATGCAAAAGAAACTTCATTACCTTTTCACTGGCGATGTCGGACTAGTTGATTTGTGTTCCATGTCTATTGGTGAAGAAGTGGCCTTAAGATAGCTTACGCGTCGAACCAAACGATCACTTTCTGATTCTAAAAATACACAAGTGACAATCAACATGTTATTATGAAGCAATATCAATATGATTATTATGTGAGCAAATAATGAAGTTATTGCGTCTTCAGTACCTGGCTCTAACTCCTTTCTACGTAATATCACATTATCTGTAAGATAGAATACAAAATTATACGAACTGCGTGGGGAAATGCTCTAGAAATGATACAACCCTGTAGCTACTTAATTGAGGTCGGGTACAAAACATAATTGCATATATGCTGGTGGTCCTTAAGTAGCACTCTATTAATCAATTGAACAAAGTGACATACCTGTACTAATTTGAACCTCGCCGTCAGTCTCAATGCTTCCAGTTGGAAATGGGGCTTCCCTGTTCATGTCTTCTAAACGAGGACTGGCACACGCTAAACGCGGGTGCTGATATCCAGATAAGGTTGCAAGATCGGGTTTCCAATCTGGTGGCGGATCACAATGTAACTTTTGACTGCCAACGATCATAGTTCTATTCTTAGGTAGTTCATATAATGAGAGTAAATTCGATTGGCTATATGGTTCCTTTCTAATAACTTCTTTTTCAGTACATAACTTTTGAATATCAGTGGCATTGTCACTTTCAGAATGACGGTCAACAGGGGACCATGAATCACTATTGCTAGTTTCAGGTCTACAACTGCTACCACTAGATAAACTTTCCGGCCCACTATGCTGAACACTTATCACGGTCACATTGTTCGACTTTCCTTTCTTTTCACTTCTACCCAAGTTTCTACCCTCGGCTACACTTGATTGTAACGGTTGCTTTGTTGCTGATACTGACGGCACAAGGTTTTCCGGAGGCCATGGAACTTTGCTAAACTTTTGGGGTTGAGCGTAGAGCTCCTTAGGAAATGGTTGAGGTGCTTGAGGAGTGATGGGTGCCCAAATGGGTTGGTTTGGGCGTTTGAGGAACTCCTCTTTTTGCTCAACGGTCCGTCTGATTCTATCAACGATTTGGTTTTCATACCCAGAAAATGAATTTGATGCACTGGCCGGCATCATGGATCCATCAGGAACTGGGTACATGAGGGGGTCACGTCGGTGACGGGAGCTCTGGCCGGTGTTTGTACTGGACATGGTAACCACCATGGTGTTTCGGAAATCTGAGGGTTGACTAGTTCCAGGCCCGGGTGCTTTGGCTGTACTAATACTATACCGGTATCCAGGACCAGCCTTTTTCAGAGAAAGATCTGAACTTGTATTAAAATCGGACAGACACTCCATACTTTCTGAACGCAGCGGACTCCTGTACACAGCGGTGTCTCCACTTTCACCGAGAATGCTGTCCGCACTCTTGGCTCCCGAGTTTGGTTCATCTCTCTCCCGTACTTTCCACACTGTTGACTTATCGAACGAATGATTGAAAGGGTAGTACCCCTGAGGTTGTGGCCGTTGTTGTACAGCTTTGCCTGATTGACTAAGAGAGCTTAGGTAAGTTCTATCGCCATTTCGATCGGCGGAGGTACTGGCCCAAACAGCCGACGACTTGTACGGGACTGGACGAGGAAGATGGGAGAAAAACTGCGCCGGAGAGTGACTTGAGTGGCTAGATGACATATTAGTTGGATATCTAGCGTAATCAGTGGCGTCGTATGAACGATGGGAATAAGCGTAGTCGTTCGGCAGTTGGGTGTTACTTCCAGGATGAAAATCCCCTGGAGAAGGATAATGGTAAAGTGGTTCGGATAACGACGTGCTTTTTACAGCCTCGTAAGGTCGTTGATTGGTTTCGGGCCGATAGGCTTGCTCCTCATAAAACTGTAACATAACAAATCAATGCATTGAAAATACCTAACCAACCTTCCGCAATACCATCATCATCCCCATGTAACATGTAGATCACCTCGTCCGTCACCCACTTTATAACTGGCTCTTTTGCACTATGTACATGTTAACATCATCTTACAATTTGGCATGCGAAACCTTAAAATGTAAACCTAGTTGTTATTCAAAAGTGCAATGTAGATTAAATAAAGCTATCTACACGACTTTTTTAAACAGCCAACAAATTTACGAGCGAGATGGTGAAAGCTATAAAAAATATAAACTTAAAAAAAGCCTTACCAGTTGCAGCGTATCATACTGCTTGGGGGAAACTTCCAAATACAACAAATCTCTGGTTTTCTGTATCAGAAATACCACTTGGTCATAGCTTTTTCCCACGATCGTTTCGCCATTTACGCTTACAATTCGATCTCCTGTATATTCCAAAGGCATGGGGGTAGGGCACAAGCAATCGATTACAGGTAGGTAGCAAAAAAAATAAAAAGTAAAAAAAACACCAAACAAAAGTATAAAATAAGTGCAAAAAAAACTTTGAATTAGATACAAAATTTTTCTTTAAAAAAAATCTTCGCAGTCAAAAGCAAGGTATGCGTATACATTTGGAGATCAGAGATGTATGATGGTAGAAAGAAAAATGAATAATATGACTGTGTGGAAAGTTTAATTAAAAGACAAGTCTCACCAACCGACGCATCATCGGTCGTAGCAATTTTATGCAACGTTAGTTTGCAGCCTCTTTTCATAGACTATTTACTTGATTGTGACTCCACTCATATTACCAATTAAGTGCTTCCTATCATCTCGTTTGTGTGTACGTCGTACAGAAGTACGTTATTACCAATTACTTGTCTATACATACATATTTTTCACAACATGCACGCTAACACGAGCACAATCACAATCAAGTTATCTGATTTGACTAGAGTCTCAAGTGGATGTGTACAAGTATGACAAAATAGCTCCCATTAACTGTGAGAAACTTCATTAAACTTTTCATTTTGTTGCAAAAAAAACCTTATTTAATCTAATAGGTCAGTGAGTAAAGTCACATTTTGATGCTGAAAGGATAGCATGAAGGAATGATAAATGGGAAAGCTGTGTGTATAATATTGATTATGCATGTGCATTAAAAGGTTTGTAGTAATATTTTTTTTGATATTTACATTTGTACAAAAATAATTTTACCTTCAAATTGACTCGTTGTATTTACGTGTCTATAAAAATGCAGTGCTTTAATACAAGAGAAAACGGTACAATAATAGCACTATATATTATAGAGCTGATTACAAAACGCGTTCGCACGCACTCCACACAACTACTCAGCAGCAAATAAGAGAGAACAACAACAGGAAACTCACAATACTCCAAATTTAAGAATAGGATTAATGTGGTATGTAAATGTTCATCACACATGCATGCAAAGAAAACATTTAAGTCATTCTCTAGTACCACTTGGATACAGTTTTATGTTCTTTTTCAAACTAAAACTATGCTACATTGCACTTGTTCTCTAGTGCTACATACTTGTGACAAAAATATGCTGTGTGAAAATATCTTATTTTTCTTATTTAAGCGTCTCAGAAGGAGCTATTTATCTTTTAGCGTTTTTTGCATTGCTTTCGCAGACTTGCTAAAAAGTGAGTGCATTATTATTATAATGAGAAATTGAAAACAATGCGATTTGTACAAAAACTTGGTTTTATGTATTAAAATTATATAGCCAAAGGTAATATACTATGTGAATGAATGAATGAATATTTAACGCCACTGTGGGCGAGTTGGGCCGTGGTCGAATTTACTTACCTACACATAATCCAGCAGATGCAGCAGGGGAATTTTCTCTGACACTTTTGACAAATATAGTATCCACAGGTTCTGTAACTTTATGAAGTCGACTTTGTCCCATTCCATTGACATGTCCATGTCCATCAGCGTCCCCGTCCTGAAGATAAATTATACACGACATGATGATGGGAGAAGAGGCATTCAGAAAAACTGATAAACTCTTTAACCAAAGCACTTTTCAGCACTAAATTTAGTAGACGTAGTGACTGGTTTTCTTCATCCTAACGGAATTTATTTTCGTTTATACATTAAATGAAACAAGCATTTACCTCAGAATATAGCTCCGGTGGGTAGACAATGAAGTGGCGAAGGGTGAAGCCAAATCCATTCTGCCAACGGGGAATTCTGACACATCTTAATCCGAGAAACCCCTACGATGTGGAGCAGAAAGTAAATCATCATGTCAAATTACCGAGTATTTCACAGTTGTTATATAAATTGAAATTGCACTCATCTTCCTTGCCACCATATTTTAATTCAAACTTGTCCAATTTTATTGAACACTTTATTGTGTACACGTATGTAAAATGGATTGTATGTTTGCATGTAAAAACTTAAAATGAAAAATAAAAACAAGATTGATACCAGGAAAAAGTAGTCGATTATAATAGAGCCGAGCACTATAGTACAACTATAACATTAGCCACTGATCTTTTGATGATGACTGAGAATTTCTAACACTAATCATGTGTAACGGATATTATATTGTCGATTTCATTCAGAAGGACACATTACAAATTGAATGGGAAGAGATTTAGTATGGATGATTCTAGTCAGCGCAGTCGTCTCTGATGATGCTGTTGATGAGCTACATACTCTCCTCCTACGTGCCACGTTATTATTTCGTATATCGCAACGATCTCCTCCATCCATATTGCCTTCGTCGTGCTCATATATTATTCTTTCTCTCTAACTGCCTATCATCTACCGCTAATGTACCTATAAACCTCATAAAATCCAAAAAAAACATGTTATATGAAAAATAACTAAGCTTAAAATTGGAATCTTTTGGGTTTGTTACACTTGTGTTTGGAATGAGTGTTCCTGTCAATTAATTTAAAGCCTAAAACTCGTTAAATGCCTATCTCGGTAAAAAAATGTACTTTTTGTTGCTTTTCACCCTTCAGTTCCTGTATACACACGACGTGCCGTACACGTCTCTTGTATATCTATTTACTCAAATCGCAAATTATGTCTACGAAATTCCTCTACTGACAAACATGCAGCGCGTGTAACTACTACTGTTCAGTGTATGATTTTCAGCGTAAATAAGTATGTAGTCGACAAATCGTCATAATAATAGGGAAAACGGATGGACGCGAGAATAAAAACGGTGCTTCAGAAGGTTTTTTTACAATTTTTTTAGCGCAAGTAAAGTAACATGCCGGTGGTTTCTTTCTTCTTGACATGATTTTATTTAAAATACACATCATGCAACAACATTCTTTCGACGCTGTTGCTTTTACCCACCGCAAGCCTATACAAGAACAACTACAACACACTCATCTCTCCGTTCTGCTCCAGTTTTACTTGCCTACTTGTGTCGCTTGCCAAAGTCTGCCTCGTATACATCATAATAAAATGTATAAAGCCATATATCATATAAATCCCAAATATCCTACAGGCATACTTTCATTTCACTTTCACACATGATATAAAATTCCTGTTGTCTGCGGTTGATTACCTATCTCGCCAACTCTCTGTCCCAAAGCCTGTGTCTCTCTCCTTTCTGCTAATTTACGGAACCACGAGTAGTGTTGGCAAACCATTATGTTTTTTTTTCTTTTTTGAAAAGGATCTTCTAGACACAAAGACAAATACGCATGACAGATGTGCAAAAACAATATATATATTTTTGTCTCATTGTGGCACTCATTCTACTCATGTATGAACTGCGGACAAGCTAAAACGAGATGATGGAAATCCTTCCAAACTTCCAACAACGATTAGATAATGTACAATGGAGGGAGTATAGTCGTTAGCGACTGGTGTATATAACTATGTCTCTGCTGCTTTAACTTTTAAAACTATTATTAGTTCGATTGGCTACACGAATCAAAATCTTTATTAGCTACAAAGTGTCAACAGCGATGAACAGCGTTGACGGTTTGTAGGATCATGAATCATGTCATTAGTCGTAACAACTCATTCTGTGTAGTAGAATGCTATCAACTGTACAACAATTAAAAATGGAAAGATCTTTATGCAATTTTGGCAGTCTGGATTTTACTAACAAGCATATGTGCTTGTTAATAAGCTCAGAGGCATAAGTTGGCTAAATATAGGTAATGGCTGAGACAGGGCAATAGATAAAGGGTCGCGGAGAGAAAGAAAAAAAGAACACATCTGCATACCCTAATTTTCTTGTGAAGTATATAATTCGGTAAAAATACTGAAAAAAACACTGTGCTAAAAATATTATGAGTTTATTTACCACCAACTCTTGCTGTGCAAAAATATTATTAAGACAATTTAATAGCCTTATAACATACACACCGCCGAACAAACATTAACTTTTAACAATCGTCCTAATTGGATAACTCTGTGCTTCCTTCCTACATGCATTTGTGTGTACTGCTATTTTTTAGTACAAGGAATATCAAGGAATAAAATGCATCCTTAATTCTCGTTATACACGCGGGTAGATAAGCACATTTAATAATTTGCACAGTAGTTTACAGAACCGTAACTTTAACTGTATATCGTCCATCATCCATAATAATAACGATCATTACAACAATATAAATGACTATAACATTCACTATACAAATGCCTGTAACGTCGAACGAGGGAGAGATAGAGAGCAGCTTCAATTCAATCATGTTAGTATTTTCATTGAGCCAGCTAAATTCACTCCTTCAAGTGCAATAATATAACGAAATAACTACCGAGAAGCAGGATTTCGTGTAATAAAGCTTGTATTCAGAACAACTCGAGAATTCAAATTCAAGAATAGCTCATCATCATCCTCTCTCTCTCTTCTCTGCACGTTCGCCTTATTTTCGGGCAGCAAGCCATGTTAGTTTATGAGGAGTCTGATGGGAAAATAAACAAAACTTATCAGTCCTTGGAACTTGTATATTTATTTTAAACATTTGAAAGAAGAAGAACGTGGAGGAAAAGCATTATGCTTGATTACACGAACAATGTGTTTGATATATTATTCCAGTACACGCTTACTACTTCTCAGGATGATGATGATGATGTCGAACATCCGAAGAAAGAAAACAAGTATTTGTGTAATGTAAAGTACGAAAGTAAACTCACAGATAGGTGACAGTGTTATTGATTCTGTTCAGTTTATAATATTTGCACAACACTTGTGATACATCTTTTTATACCGAATTGAATAACTTTCCCATAAAGTATAAAAATATTCAATGCATTGCTGTTATAATATGTAGGTATGTATGTATGGATGCTTGTCGTCTCAATCTTTTGCAGTGATGCTTCATAATAGTGATTACCTATATGCGCCTACACCTTCTCGTAACTGAATTAGAGTATGAAGCTCGACGAAACAGACAGGGCAAATGTAAGGTGACGAAGCAGAAAAGTAATTCCGGTGAAGTTCCTAATTAACCGAAAAATTGCTAAAGGAGCAATTTGAAGTTGATCTTGTCAAGAAAATCTTACGCAATTTATTTACACACAAACATAAATAATTATTTTGCTCTACGATCTCTATGTGCATATGTATGTATGCCAATTAGCACCTGAACTAACAACTGTGTGTATATTTTTCAAAGAATTATTGTGAAATTAACGATATGTAAAAAATGAAAAAAATAAGGCAAAATGTAAGATTTCAAAATCTCCAATGATTCAGTTATTTGCGCAATTTTAGTAATATATATATAGATTGAACTTTATAAAATGAAAAAGTTACCAAAAGGCTGAAAAGTGTACACACAGGGTCTGCTAAGGAAGTTGAGCGTCAAGCATCATTCTTTGGATTGTTGAAGGATGTTTGATTGAATAGGTATATATGATGTTGCTCTGCCTATTATGTTCAAATTATGTTTGTACTACATAGTTTGTACCTGTTGTGTAAAATGACAAACTACATCTTCCGAGCTCATGTAGCATTTTAAATAGAAGATAGGTATTAGTTAGTATTTCAGATATTGTCTAATGATGGTAATGATAATTTGTACTTCTAATGACATCATCTAACACAGCAATAAAAATAGACACACAGGCTGTGTGTCAGGCACGGCAACGACGGGCAGACAAAGCGGCCACACCACAACGACCACTTATTGACTGCTTAAATGGATGATAAATGGAATATACATACGCACACACTTCTTCACATTCAGAGATTCAGATTAAAGCAAAAACGCATTCATAAAAAATCTGCACGTTCATCATCATGAATAGCATAAAGATGAGCATATCTCTCCCTCTTTTCATCATCATCATCATCACATCCCAACCTTACCAATAATACGACCATCACCAAATAACGTCCAAGTTCAAGTAGTAATTATGCAAAGTATGTTTCACTGTTTAACTTTTCAATCGTAGTAGAAGTAATAATAAGTAGTAATGATGATTGAGGTGGCGATCTTCAAAAACACGATGACGGCGCTGCCTTTAACAGAGATCGCTTCTAACAGAACAACATCAAAAATACGCTCGATAGCATAGGGAATTTTTACATAACGTGACTATTATTTTGATGTATGGATGTCCATATAAGTAATTCTCAAGGTCATCACCGCTTATATCAACGGTTAAACATGTGCACATTTCATTGCAATTTTCATTTTTCATATACACCTTGAACAAGTGTAACTATTTTTTTCCTTGCGTTCAATTGATGCTCAAATTAAGTAAACAGATCGACGCGACAACAGCGGTTTAAACTTTGAAATGTATTATTTGTTCCGTTAAAACCCTGTTTGTACAACACATCTTCCATGTTGACTATTGTAAAATTATACTTTACTGTGCTATTATTAAATTGTCATATGGAAAGCCTGCTGGAACACTGATGACGCTAATAGAGTATGGTGTGATTTGAAATGTATATGCTTATTGGAAATTGAATGTTCTCTTATATTTTCTTCAAATCTTAAAAAGTTAGCGTTCAGTTCAGATTTTTATGTATCTGCTAGGCAGCGTCTCTGCAAATATGATGATAGAAAATAGACATCGAGTGGACCTGATGGAAATGAAAAATGTTAAAAATATTCTACCTCGTGTGTAATGTGTATCGTAAATAATTGCATACTTATAATTTCCAAGAAACGGACATCGCAAGGTTAAATCCTTTGGATTTTACACACTATCTGATCAGAGAAAGCTTTTTTGTGCGTGCGAAGTTGTCTGGATTGGGGATTGTGTGTCCAGCATGAATCTGCAATGTTACAAATCCGAAGGCTTCTCGAAATATCATCACTTATCTTTGCGTTTGTACTCTTATTCGCGCAAGGGAAATCACATTGTAGAATCGCATGCATTATTATGGAATCCAATCTTTAAAACCTATGCACATATATTATGTAACATAGTGCAACGCAACGGAAAGTTTACAGATCGATGTATTTACTTTTGTACTGATTTGTTTAGCCTAACGGATTCTTATCCTTATCTGTATTACCATTGTAGAAACGGTCTTAAGGGTGAAATATCGAGATGATCTTGGAATAGGCAGACACATTGTCAAGCATTTTAGCGTTTAAATATAATTTATAAGTACAGGTGAGGGTGCATATAGTCAGCTTGAGTTTTGAACTGAAGCTATTTTGAAGGCTCCAGACAGCCTTTGATAACTGTTTCTATACTATCTAGTTATCTGTACTAAATTACCACAGAACAATCGCCATACAGAGCAAAACGTAATTACACAATGCAGTGTGTGAGAATAAGCAATGCAAACATCCATAAAATATTACGGTAGATAAGCGTAGATTTTATGTGATGTCTTCCGCCAGTCATTGGAGCATGATTTTCATATGAATGTTTTTACCACAGACATATTATTTTCTAGCTTAATGATGCCAAGTTGTTGAAGAGAAGATAGCGATGGTGTAAAATACTAATGTTTGAACTGTGACATGTTAAAGGCTCCAGTGACTTACATTTTGTTTCCTACAAAATAATAATCTTTCAGAAAGCATTTCAAATAAAGAACAAGAATAGAAACCCACCATGTGTCCAATATTCATGTCAAGTCAAAGTTAAATGTTCAATAAGGTCGTGTTCACGGTCAGTCATCAATTACAGTCATCATCATCCAGACCGACAGAGTGAACATTCTCGCTGTCTTGTAACTTGATAGTACATATATCAGTCAAGTAATTATATACAGAGTCGCTATTTATGTTATGCGTCTGCTATTTCAAAGCATTGAATTCATATTCATTTGCTTTACACAATGACCGGGGATGACCTGCTACTAAAATCTAAACGCTTCCATCTTATTTTTCTTAACTTACAAAGATTTGCAAAATTGCAACTTTAATTCTGGACGTAGGTGCATTATATTAATTTAAATATATAGTATTAGCTAAAGCATACCTGTGACGCAAGCGTTGAGGAATCCATTTTTGCATAACCGAAAAGAATAACTGTAGACACAATTATAATCACATCTCGCATACATTTCAACTGATTAACGTCTTTTCATCACTCAAATATAAAATGGATTCACTAAATCGTCGGCAACCGACACAGTGTCCACTTGAAACTGACTCATTGTGCTAACGATTGTACTTTGCCCTGTACAGTTTATTACACGTAAACCGTTGTGTTGCGTGTTTGCAAAGAAAATTTACTCCTTCCGGATAACATGTAGGTCAGCAAACGCTTGTAGCTGTGTCCGCACGATTTACTACCATTATACGTATATACTTAAATACACTACTAATCACTTCTAGACACAATCGAGAGTCGATAATGGGGATAATAATCATGCAACTCGAAATCGTAAATAATGTTCAACCGAAGTTGGTTGTTAATAATAATCCATATAATTATATCTTGAACCGCATTATTTGTCACATTTTCGGACAGGTTTGTAAAAGGGTTGATATTTCCTTGTACGTCTGTATATCGTCATCGAACGGAATGTAATAATAATGGATCTGACATGGAGCCATCATTTTTTCTTAATGCTGGTTAGCAAATTCGCTTTTGTTTGCAAATCCTAGGCCCTTGTCAACAGCGAGTTAAGTTGAAACATTGATTTCCTTTTTGGCGATAAAGACGAAAATGAAGTAAATTTTCCTTAGACTAATTTAAAACTGTAGCTCTCGAAGGTTTTTTTTGAACAATTAACAAACACATCCTTAATAATCCCAACGGTTCAAATTCTAAAAATTAGAAAGCAAAATATAAACCTTTATTAGAATATTTTAAAGTGAAGTTTTTTAAAATGGAAAAAATATCGTGTAAGAAATTGGACAGTTATAAATCAATCCCAGTTTAAAAAATGCCATACACTTAATTTTATCGAATTTAATGCATTTACTGCTTTACTTGTGACACTTTGGAAATGCTAAAATACTAGAAAAACACAATTTCTAAAACTTATTTCTCTATTCTCTTTAATTTCTAAAGGGATTTATCCCTCCAATCTGAGAGCAATCGGGATCACCACAATTTCTTTTCTTTTTTCCAATTCCAATTTGCAACCTACCATATTATCTAAGCGATTGACCATACAGGAAGAATATAATCATTAGCAATTATTTATATTTGCAAACAAACAGGTATACATAAAAAATATATACAATGTAATTTTACACAGTACGATGAACTAATCGCCCCTTTTTATAGAGAATGTAAATGAAGACACATTAACATCAACAATGTTATGTACATTAGATGATTATATTCCGCAATGTACTCCCAACTATTAAACAATACTAACTAACTGACAACGTGCTTCTCTAGTATATTATGTTGTCCCATCATATATTGTTGCACATCCTCGCTTATCTCAACGATTTAAATAATGTTACTTTATTCTTCAAATCTATATACAGCAATAAGTAATTTATTGATAAACAATAAGCATTGCATGTATATATACAATTTTATTTTTTATTATAACGTTCTTGTCTGAACTTATTTGGATGTTGTTATATGTAACTTACCTATTTCTGTTTACCTGAGTAAAAATAATGGCAAACGTATATAATTGTTAAGATTTTAAGGGATGATATATTATTCGCTACATAAAAAAGGTTGTGTTTATGTGATGTATACAGATAAGTACATAAACCGTTTCGTTTTTAGGATTCTTCGTGATGATGATCTAACCAATGCATTTTTTTAATTTGGTTTAGTGTGTGTGTTCTCACTGGGCACATTTTACATATTATTATTTTTTATATATATCCTTTTTGTTATTATGTGCCGGAGTGCACTTTTTCACTGAATGGATGTGTGCTCATTGTTCTCATAATTATTATTATTAATAATAATTTTTTTAGCTAACTTCAGCTGTTCTATAAAAGCTACTAATATAACGAACAAGGATGCAGTTTTGTGTGATTATTATTTTTACTCCCATTGCAATTCCAATGCAATATAACTGCAACAAAACATATTACACTTGCTTGTGTCTGTGTGTGTTTCTGTCTATGCCATGTTTTACATTATTTGGTGCACTTTAAATCGCCTATCACTCACACATACACTTGCGTACTAAAAACATCACTTGCCAAACAATAACAGGAGCTCTGCTTTTGCCACACTACTACTGTTACATATAAACTTTACATTGAGAAATAAGAGCGCACAGCATAAAACACACAAGATAATACAAAATCATCAGTAGCTGCTGAATGCAAAAAAAGAGGCTCCATGCTACATACATGGACATTACATGCCTTTAGAGTGAGAGAGAGATATCGGTAAAAAATAGGATGTTTATATATAGTCATGTTGATGTGTGATACAGGATTTTATACAAAAAAGTTTTATAGAGAGATGATTTTATATCATAAAGGAAAGCAAAAGTTTTCATTTCATATTAAAACATTGACGTATATAAAGGCAGCAGCGGAGGCAGTGTAGTAGGCAGATGCAGACATGAATTGAAGAACCTTACATTCAATGAGAACAAGTTGCTTTACCTACTTTAGCTGCACAATACCATTCACCATCCCTTCATCTCTCTCTCCAATCTCTATACTCTTTTGGTAGAGAGAGAAAATGTGCGAAACATATCTTTGCGCATCTGAATCTGTCTGAAGGCCAAACTCGACAACCATATACACTACCTAGAGATATTACATTTATTATATGCTTGCCACTTACAATAACACTACACGAGCAGTTAGGGTTTGAGGCGCAGCCCATTGCCAAAGGGATCAACCACCACAAGGACATCATTTTACTATCCTCCTTTTCTAGGTGGTAATTGGTAAATAGTAAATAGGATAAAATGAAATCCCTTGCTCTCTTTGGTATCTCTCATTAGATGTCAGAAGATTGGCCCATGCTGTATGTATATCATCATCACGATTATCATCATATATGAACATTAGGTGAATTAAGCACATATTCAAAATGATAATGAGATGTGTTTAGCTTAGCATGTGAGGCATTATAATGTATGCTACAATGTTGGGCAGAGAATTGTAGGTAAAAAAATCATTGAAAAAAAACGTGTGGAAAGGACACTATCATTTTAGGTACGTTTTGTTTAACTTGTCCGTGTACACTATTTTTATGCTTGCTAAAGTGTATGTATGTATGAGAAAAAATATAAAAATATTATTTTCATCACGGCTACATAGAAAATATTATAATGTAAGTTGAGCTTATAAACGTGTAGTAGTATGTAACCTGGCACATGAGAACTATGAATACCTATAGAGAACAGCGTGCGCGTACATGTGAGAGCTGTGCTGTTATGAATGAATGTGAATTTTGGCTACTCTGACAATTGAATTGAAGGTGAAAATATTATTTTTTCAATGAGCTTGGACACCACCGCGAACAACAAACACTATCGACCTATAAAACTATAGCTATACGGTGAAATTGGGAATAGGTATGTACAATATGGATTTGTGAGCGCCCACTATATTATCGTCCTCTTCTGGAGCGATACATGAGAAACGTGTTAAAGTGGATGGAGAGCTTAAAATGTTGTTCTCTCTGTTAGTGTATTCTGAATCAGAATTTCATCCAAATTAATTGAGATGAGTCTGCAATTTGCATACAGTACCTAATTACTATGTAATAGTCCTATGATGCATAATATTATGGATTTTTATTTGATGATGAAACGCAAAACGAAATATTATGGTCGTTTTTCCTGTCAATATTCAGATTCAGTGAACTGATAAGAATGAGAGTTTTCCTGCTCATTCATGAATTGGGTGATGGAAAGCGATAACATCTACGGGACAGGTCACTGGATAAATAATTAATTATCGATGTACACGGTTAATTAAACGAAAGCTATTGACATAATACACGCGTGATATATTATCGTGTACGTTTGTATGGATAATATGTTGATAGGTAAAAACTCAACACATGTATTGCTTTATAGAATGCAAATCAATCATGATGATGCCTAGCCTATGACAGAATCAATGATATTATGGACTATTATGAAGGCAGACGTGCACGGTTTTACAAAAGTCATATTTAGGGATTGGCAAATTACGTTTGAAATGAATTACCTTTTCAATAATCAAATTTCAAATCAAAAGGCATTTCATGAGACTGTTGACAATAGATTCTACAAAAGATTAAACGGGAAATTAATAACAATATTTACTATTGACACTATATTGGGCAGTTCATAGAAATACTGTTTGCAGAGTGAATTTGGATTTGATAATGAAATGATTTGGCATAAGCTGTAAATAGTTTTATGGGAAAGCAAGTTGACACGTAGATATTCATACATCTCCCCCATATATTCATATGAATCCACCGCACTGACGTACAAATACATAGAAATGCACACCTATGCATCTTTTCTAATTTTAAAAGAATGAATAGCCGATTTAAAAAAAGATTAACTCGACAATATTCGGGATCTTTTGTGATCTACTCTTTGATCACTCTCTAACAGTAGCAAGCAATGTTTTATGAATGAACCACAGTCATAAAACTAAAACATAAAACAGTTTATTTTTGCATTTCACATTCATCTTTATGCATTTCATGCCGCTTAATATCATTCCAAGTGGTATACTTCATCTTCACATATTATTGTCACCATTTCCTTGTAAAAACCATGCATATCATATATCATTCCCAATCCCAAGCTTTATTTTGAGATTTCTGAGCATTTGTTCCTTGAAAAGTGAAACATGTTGCATTTACTTCCGGTTGGTTATTCCCGTCGTTCTATAAAAGCCTATAGACTGCCTATATCCCCGCTTTCTTTACTTGTCTTACTTCACAATAGACATGTATGTACACTTTCACCACAGCTATGCCTCTTGCCAGATTTTCTGAATGGAAATGAATGCAATATGCACAGCAAAATAAGCCATCACAGAAGAATCCCTGTACCATTATAGCATATTATGAAAATTATCATTATTTCTTGATTTGTCTCCCCAGAGTGGTTTATGACAATTAAAATTGATGGAAGGTTAGGACTATGCGAAAGGGGACACGCGGTAATTGGTAGATGCACATGTCTGCCTGCATAACCGGGACCGGTTCATAATAACCAGCAACACTTCTTGGGAAGAAGGTGAATTTTTTGTTGAGCATGTGAACATATGGAAAAGCATGTGTTTTGGATAATGTGTGAACTTGATTGTGTGTAAACTAATTAATTATAGTGTGTAGTTTTTGAAGGGTATCAGTGTTAATTGGATTGGAATAAATGGCTCCTACAACACGCTCAAAGGGGAAGGGAAAGGAAAAGAAGGAAGAAGTTTCTGAAAATGTTGGGAAGAGTGGCGGTGGTTGTTCCTTGTGTGTAAACTTAATTAATTATAGTGTATAGTTTTTGAAGGGTATCAGTGTTAATTGGATTGGAATAAATGGCTCCTACAACACGCTCAAAGGGGAAGGGAAAGGAAAAGAAGGAAGAAGTTTCTGAAAATGTTGGGAAGAGTAGCGGCGGTTGTTGTTCCATTACAGATTTGAAAACTTGCTGGACAAAATATGGAAACTGGGAGTTTGGAAAGAAGGTTTTGTTCAATCCGGAGTACACGTGGATTGTGGCTGTTGCCCTTTTTGCGGCGGAAATATTCATTAACAGTTTCATTGTGATTGCAAGGCCTTGTAAGTTTGGTTATATGAGTGAAAGCATACAAATAATCATTGTTAAAGAAATTAATGGAAGATGTATAATTTAAATGTATTTTTTTGGCTTAATCAGATGTGGTGGATTGAATTCCTGGAACACTTTTAATGGAACAGTCCAAAAATTCAATAGTTTCATCACATTTTCGTTTTTTTGCAGGTTCCTCCATATGCCTTGATATTTCTCACCTTCACGTCCTACCGAATCCATTCGATATTTGTTCTCCGTCTATTCAATGATCCAGTAGCTATAATTTTAGCTTACTTTGCGCTCAATCAGTTTCTTCAGGGGAGATGGACTTTGGGAAGCTTGTCGTACAGGTTTGTTCCAAGAAAAGCTTTATGAGTAGGTTATAGGATCTTTTTTTGTTTGTAGGACTTTCTTTAAAACTCGTCTTTAACTTTTTGTGTAGCTTGGCAGTGTCAGTAAAAATGAATGTTCTGCTGTACGCCCCTGCACTCCTAACTGTTTATTTAACTCAATTAAGTCTGTTTGATACAATTGTGCAGCTTGCGGTTTGTGGAAGTTTGCAGGTAAATAATATTGAAAACTTTTATTTTAGAAAAGAAAGGATTTTTATGATTATCACTCGATTTGTTTCATGTTTCAGGTTGTTCTTGCCTTGCCATTTCTGCTAGTCAATCCATGGTCATATCTATCCCGATCTTTTGACCTGGGACGAGTCTTTCTGTATGAGTGGACTGTAAACTGGAAGTTTATTCCTGAGG